>LPNX010649551.1:180911-270485 GCA_001517045.1 Pseudotsuga menziesii
TCTCTACATGATTGGTATTCTGCTTGGTAACTGGATCTGTGGATATCTTAATAGCACTTTTATTGTCAAAAAAGAGGATAGTGGAAAAAGTACTACCAAGATCAAACTTTGAAATAATTCCATGCAACCAAACAACTTGAATGCAAACATTCACTGCTCCTCGATACTCGGCCTTTGCTGAAGACAATGTTATGGCATCCTTTTTTTTTCTAGACCATAAAATGGGGCCACCACCAAAAATGAAGACATATATGGAAGTAGACTTCTGATCAATAGAATCAGCCGCCCAATTGAAATCTATGTAACCAAACAGCCCTAGCTCAAAGTCTACAACATAGTGAATGCCGTAGGTCTTGGTTCCCTGAATATACTGGAGGATCCTCTTGGCTTCCATCCAATGAAGATCATGAGGTTTCTACATGTAGCTTGACACAACATTCATGGCATAACATATATCAGGCCGATAACGAGTCAGGTAAATCAAGCTACCAATCAGTTGTCGATAAATAATGCAGTCCATGGGAGGTGTGCCTTTTCCTTCTTCAAGGATGATCCCTGAAAGGAAAGGCAATTGAGTATCCTTAAATTCAGCCATGTTAAAATTAAATAACAGGTATGATATGTATTTGGACTGAGTGACCATTATCCCATCAATATTTTGCTCAATTTCGAGCCCCAGAAATTGCTTCAAGAGCCCCAAATCACTCATTTAAAATGCATTGTGGAGGGTAGTTTTGATTATTGAAATAGAAGCAACCGTGCTACCTATAATAAGTAATTCATCAACATATAAAAAAACTGTGCTACACCTTTGGAATTTTTGTGAGAGAAGGAAGGCTTCCATCTTGGAATACCACTCTCTTGGGGCCTGTTTTAACTCGTATAGTGAATTCTTTAGTTTGCAAACCAAATATGAATCAGAAATGTATCCCTCGGGCTGCTTCATGTATATCTCCTCATGAATATCTCCATGTATAAAGGCAGACTTAACATCCATATGATGCACTTCCTAGTGCTTAGATGCATAAATTGCCAAAACTAGGCGGATGGAGTCCATTTTTGCAACTGGTGCAAAAGTCTCATGGTAGTCCACACCTTGGACCTGGGAGAAACCTTTTGCTACCAGCCTTGCCTTATATTTTCAGGTTTTTCCATCAGCAGCAACCTTATTCTGAAACACCCAGATGCATTGAACCAATTTCCTCCCCGAAGGAAGAGAAACTAGCTCGCAAGTAGTGTTTTTCAGAAGAAAATTCATCTCTTCGTCCACGGAAGCTTTCCATCTCAAATCCTTCCGAGCATGTTAGTAAGAATTAGGATCCAAAATTATCATTAAATAATAATATTCATACAACAAATAATCAGGACAAGAGAGTGCAATACCTGCTCTTTGGAAATCAGACTGGGTTCTTCTTGGATCATCCAGATTTCCAATGTTTTCACCTGCGAAGAAGAGTGTCTGTCTGGCCCAAGTTGGAAGATGATTTTGTACTTCAGGTTATAATTCAGAATTTTATGTGTTCTTTTCACAAATATCAGAAATCATAGGATCCAAATCAGGGTCATCACCCCTAATTCCATCATCCAAATATTCAGTAGAATAGGAAGGAAATTCAACAGTTTTCTCCTTCACTAGTTCTACCTCCTGAAGAGGTTCATCGAACAGGACACTCCTTTCAATGATGACTTGTTTTGTTTTTATATCTAGCAGCTTGAAACCTTTAGATTCCAATAAACAAGAATTCGATGCTTTGCAGTTGCAAAGCCCTCCTTTTATCATGCAGAATTCGGGCCCATGCAATGGACCCAAATACCCTGAGATTCGACACATCTGGCTTATGTCCGAAGTAGGATTCGAAAGTGGTATTCCATTTCATAGATGAGTGTGGAAATTTTTTATAAATATATTCTGCAGAATTCATGGATTCAGCCCAAAAAATTGCATCCAACTTCTTTGCTTCCAGCATGCAAGTGGTCATCTCCTTGAGAGACCGATTCTTTCTCTCTGCTACACCGTTCTGTTGGGGAGTGTAGGGGACTGAATGTTGGATATGAATATGAATTTGGGAACATATATGCATAAAATAATTACTGATATATTCCTCACCATTATCAGATATCAAAATCTTGATCTTTTTTCCAGAACCATTGTCAATCAATGCCTTCAAATCATTGAATTTTTCCAAGACTTTCGACTTCTTTTTGATAAAAAAAGACCCACGTGTATCTAGAAAAGTCATTAATGAAAGTGAGAAAATACCTTGATACATTCATGGATGTTTTAGGCAAGTTTCCTTTGATATCAAAATGTATCAGCCCCAATATGCATGATGCTCGAATTTCCTTTCCCCGATCAAACTTATGCTCAGGGTGCTTTCCAACAACACAACCCTTGCAAATTCCAGTGGTAGCTTTGATGACCGAGAGGCTTTCAACCATGGAATTATTCTATAATTGCTGCAAGTACTTAAATTTTAGGTGGCCAAACCTCTCCTGCCACGGTCTACTAACCTCATTTCCATGAGTCAGCAATGCGGTTGGATTTGCATCTGCCACAAAATGGGAGAACTCGTAGGATTTTGCATGATGGTTTGCAAGGCCTTTTGCTACAAGTTTTCCAGATGCAAGTTCTATGATCTCTACATCATCTGGGATAAAGGAGAATCTCTTGGTCACTCCCGTATGTGTCATTTGATAAAAACTTAGGAGGTTTGATGCAAGAGATGGTACATGCAGAACATTGGAAAAATAACCATGCTCAAGATTTACAGTACCTTGTCCTTTGGATATGATTGTGGAGTCATCTCCCATGTGGATGGGAATGGTTTTTTCGGTCTCAAAATATGAGAAGGAGTCTTTGTCATCCATTATGTGATTCAAAGCTCCAGAATCTATCAAAATAGCATTGGACTTCGAAGTGCTTGCCACGAGAGCATGGCCTCTTTCATGCCGTGGTTCCCGATCTTGTTGATTTCTCCTCTGAAATCTTTTTGGAAGATTGATGCAATTTTTCTCAAGAAGAGAAGTTGCTTCATCTAGTTTCTTTTTCATGCAGGCATGTTCAGGGTGGAAGTCCTTTCCACAATATGAACACTTGACTTTTTCCTTTCCATGATGCTCTTTGTTTTTGTTCTTCTTCGAGCCGGAAGGCTCTTCATGCTGCTGGTTTTCAACTTTAGGATCAGGAGCTTCAAATTTGGTTTTTGGGTTCTTCTTATGCTTTTCTTTACCCTTCAGATATTTGGGCCCCGAAGCATAGAGGACTTGATCATGGGATGATCTGATGATCCCCATCTTGACAAGCTTATCATGTTCACTTGTTAGGGACTCAATGAAGGTATCTTTCATCTAGGGGTTGTGAGATTCCCCACATGGAATATAGAGACAAACACTGAATAATCAGATCTAAGTTTGGAGAGAATGGAAAGTATGAGCTGATCATCCTCCTTCTCCACCTTACACTGCTTCAACAGTAAGACAATGTGCTTGAACTTTCTGAAAAAATCATTCAAGGTCTCGAAATTGGAAGGTTGGAGAGACATTAACACGTTTTCAAGCTGATAAACTCTCAAATCATCCTATTTTCCATACAGGGTCTCCAATTTGTCCCAAATTTCCTTTGGAGTCTTCAATCCCGAGAGGTGGAAAAGAAGGTCCTTGTGTTATCAACCCAAATGGCACTTCTCCATCCGAGTGCCAACATTCTTTATGTTGGTATACAAAAGGACATATTAGGATTGAAGTTTGCCAAAAAATTATAGATGGGCATGACTTGGGATGCATTTACCCTTAAACTAGCTTGCTATATAATTTTTCTAAGTGTTGAGTTGCGTACATGACTATCTCCATTGCAAATCATGTACTGTATGCGACTATCTACATTGCAACCTACGTACATCAGCATACGCGGGTTTCCTTTGAGCAACTCGTGTGTCATACGCGGGTTTCCTTTGAGCAACTCGTGTGTCATACGCGGGTTTCCTTTGAGCAACTCGTGTGTCATATGCAGGTTTCCTATATCAATAGTCGTGTACACCTTATTTTGACCTTAAAAAATATAAAACGTGATTAATTGAGATTATTTGGGCCCTAATCATTAACTATACCAACTATTTCAACCACCCCAACCTTCGAAACCACTCTATTTCCCAAAGTATAAATAGAGGCCTTGGGGAGGGTATTAATAAATGAAGATTGGAGAGAAAAGTTATGCTGGTGGTATATCTTCAGAATTCTTGGAGCAACAGAACTCATATTCCTTTGGTTGTAGAGGAATCCTTGTCTCAGAATCTAGGTTGTACTCTTATCTCATTCACTGATTGTTAATAAAGAGAATCCTTCTTCCAACATTGTGTTGACTCTATTTCATGTACCGTGGTTAATGAATATATTTGATTATGTATTTGATATATTGTTTATCTAACCTCTTATATATACATGCATGATATATTACTTGGATAATTTTCTCTTTATAGGTGAAAGAGGTGCATCCCTGGAAGCTTTGGAGAGAAGAGGAGCAGGAGAAGATCAAGCTTGGATCAACCGTTGGTAATCAGGTAAGTCAAGACTTTCTTCCTATTCACTTTCTATTCTCTGGTAAAGTTGATTTTCTGAAAGGTTAGTAGTTATTTGGTAACCCTATACCCTAGGTTACAATGGTGCTTAATCCTAAAGAAAATAGACTCGACTTTTGAGTAAACTTGTCCATTCAAGCTCCTTAAGAAGACAATGTGCTTGAACTTTGTGAAAAAATAATTTAAGGTCTCGAAATTGGAAGTATGGAGAGATATCAACTCATTTTCAAGCTGATAAAATCTCAAATCATCCTATTTTCCATACAGGGTGTCCAATTTGTCCCAAATTTCCTTTGGAGTATTCAATCCCGAGAGGTGGAAAAGAAGGTCCTTGTAAATAGAGAGGCACAAGAAACTGAATGCTTCATCTTTCTTGTTCAAGAATCTAGCTTTGCCTATCACATAAGTAGGTTCTTCTTCAGTGTCCATAGTGACCCAATAGAGTCCTCTAGCACATAGTTGGATCTCTGTATCTCCTTTCCATGAATGGAAATTGAACGGAGTCAAGAATTTGACGGAAGAAGCCATCTCAAACTACTGTAGCGAATGCTTTTCACCTGTTAAAAACTGCAAATCACAACAAAAGGGGCACCGTAAGTTCGAACAACCTGAACATTTTAAGCTTTCATCACACCCAACATAGTTGATCAAGCAAGCTTGATCAACAATTCCTTAACTTGGGGTATTAAGTGGTAAGCCTTTGCTTTTGGTGTAGTGCTGGAATTTTGAGCTATTTGCTCAATTTCTCATTCAATATTTGTCAAAAACTATGTTTTTGAGAGATCTAAGCTTCGTCCCATCGTGAGCTCTGATACCATATTAATATGTCACAGTAATCTAGGGGCTAAAACACAGTCTCATAAGAGATTTTAGACAATTAATCATGAAAATCACATAATGGTGCTGTAATAGGAGTAGAATCTCTATATATTCAATAAAGAATGAGTAATACAATAGAATAATCATGCAAGGTGCATGAATGCCAAGACAATTCAAATCCCCAAGGAGGTCATTCGAGTTGAATGAATGGGTGTAGCTTAACTGAATGTCAGCCACAGTAAACACACCTAGGTAACCCACTGATCAACCTGTGATTGACTCAAATTAGTCCTAACTGTATCAAAGTGCAATGGATGAGTGAGCCTAACTAAAAGCAGCTTAGACACATGTCACTGCATGTGAATCAACAAGTGGTAGCGCATCATTAACTCCAATGAACCCTAATGAGGTTAACTGAAGTCAAACTGGTCATGAGAAGTGGTTGGAGGTGCCCTAGTTGTTTCCAGTTCATAAATATTAATGAAAATATTCAATATAATTAATGGAGTGGCCTTCACAACTCATATTAACTGATTGTAACAATCATTTAGCAATTAGGTGCATTTATGACACTCAGATCACCCCAGAATGGCTCCTCGATTGAAGGAGGAAGCGCATATAGCCTCCCTGATTGAAGGTAGGCATGGGTGTGCTCATGCTAATGTCATAGTGTGCTCATCATATTCCAATTAAGTCAATTAAACTTAGTATAGTGGTTTAACAAGGCCAAATTGGCCAAATTAAGTGTGCATGTTGGGTAAATGACTCCAACATTCAAGGAATTGAGTGTGTAACAAACTGTCTTAATTTTTGTACTCTTTGGGAAGGAGTATACACAGATTTATTTTCCATATCATATTTTGTTTTCAAATCATAGTTTTTTATCAGCAAGAAGCATTCACATAATTCTCCTACTTCATCAGTTGATGAGATACTAAGAGTTTCTCCACTTTTGTCTTGCATATTCTACACTCTAGCGCATGATGATGGAGTTCATGATTTATTACTCCAGTCTTTCACCAAGAAGTAGTTCATTCAGCTCATTCAAATGAAGATAAAAGGTCTATTGAAGACATTCTATTCAAATTGTTTTCCTTGTCATTTCTTGAGGGAGGATTTTCCCCATGTAGTTTTGCCTCTTTCCTCACTTTTCTGGACATGAATAATTGTAAAGGGTGACCATAACCTTGTTTTTGGGACCTATATACACATATATATCATCACAAATTCATACTTAAAGGGGGGCATGGGAATATAATAAACCCACTTCATAACTTAGGATAAAATATTTAATCAATTCTGATTAATTTCCTACCCACTAGCCTAGATAGTTTGCATCCTCTTGCACTACATAGTCAACACTTTCCATATATACCTCAAGAATGCTTTATTATTGATTTTGGGTTAATACTATCTAGTTTATTGACTTCCAGAATTAGTAACTGCGCTTTCCTATGGATTCTGCCTTATTATGCTTTTATCCATTTTTTTGTGGATAAGGTAAAGCTAGTAACCTAGGAAATTTCTATCTTTTATTTCCAACCAATCCTCCATGATTGTCTCTCCATTTTCCAGGATTAGCATGCTTTTCCATCACTCTTGACAACTCACTCATGATTTTTCTAATTCGTGAGGTCCTTGACTGATTTGGGAAGTGCTTTAGCCACCTATGGGGGTTAATCATATTTAGTAATTCTATCTTTCCAAGCTTAATGATTTGTCTCCAATACAACTCTATTTTGCCTTGAGGGATGTACTATTTATGTACATTATTATTCATCATTATTCAATGGAAGGATACACCCCAATATTCATCTCTTCATTCATGTGATTCAGTCTCTTTTCTTCTTTCTATTTTTCGTGTGTATGCTTGTGAGAATGATCTTAGTAGCAAGATATATTTTTAGTTCTTATTCTTAGCATATTTACTCATAGAATTGGAGATGCTATTTTGACATCAATTCTACCCTAAAATGATATTCTAGTAAGGGTTTGAAAAATGATGTTCTAGGGATAATGGTTATATCCAGAGCATCTGATATCCAAATTGAGTGAGACCCGTTGCATAAAAAATAAGAATCAGCATTGTATATGTGGTACAAGTTTTAGATTTAGATTCAAAACAGTGGACACTTGGAATAGTATACAAGTTTTCTCTTCTGGATAGGGAAAAAATAACAAGTGTTGGGAGAATTGCAATATAGTTTTACTAGAGCATCCAAATTAGGTTATATCCGTGGCATCAAAAAGAGGACACATCAAGACACCAAAATACAAAGTTGTATACCTAGAGGAGATGAAAATTTAAATTTATAATAGTCCAAGTCGTCCATGAAACATTATTTCAATCAAGGTTGAAGAAGGAAACTCTATAGTTCAAGCAATGGTAGATTGCATAGAGCACCAGTAAGCACTCTCCAAATAATGAAGATGTCCAAAACCAGGATGAAACAATAGGTAGATCAACATCACAATCAAAGTATTTTTGAAGAAGGAAAAGTCATATGGGAACTTAAACAAATAATTGAAACAAGGCCCAAACAACTAAGGAATCAATCTATTATTGAGTACCTCATTAAGTGGAAGATATTGCTAGCTGGAAAATTGACATGGGAAGATGATGCCTTCATACAGATGCATCCACAGCTACCTAAGCGTTAAGGACAATGATTTTCTGAAGGGGAGGGGCATGTTAAGCCCTAAATGTTGGAAATAATCCCCCCCTATAGTGTGGCACTTTACCCCCTATATGGTGGTGTATTACATATTATTGATGTAGCATTGGGTCTTTTAATTTTTACTGTACACCTTTGTCTCCTATATATATGAAGGATATATTTTCATTTGAGTAAGCATTGTATATTATATTGTCTTGGGTACAAAATACATTGTGTAAGGAGGTTCCTCCCTCGAAAAGGATTGTTATTTATCTTTGTTATTCATTATTAAGGTGTGGATTACTCTCTTCTTGTCTATTTCTGCTCTTTTTATGCTATTTCTAGGACTTGGTTGCATAACATTTGGTATTAGAGCTCTTTCCTCGGGACTAGATTCTGCAAAATGAGTCATCTTTTCATTTTGAATACAACTCTTTTTCTACAAGTATTCGGAGATCTAGGTTAAAATACCATTTCTAAAACAGGCTGAAATATCTCCAATCTGAAATTCAAATCATGATCCATTACAGTCTTAGAGATAGCTACAGAGGAATTTGGGGTTTTTTACTAGTTCAAAATATATTATAAAACATATGTTATAGGGGAA
Source organism: Pseudotsuga menziesii (assembly GCA_001517045.1). Classification (NCBI taxonomy): domain Eukaryota; kingdom Viridiplantae; phylum Streptophyta; class Pinopsida; order Pinales; family Pinaceae; genus Pseudotsuga; species Pseudotsuga menziesii. Next base: position 189,569 of record LPNX010649551.1, read on the forward strand.
AATGCCATATATGAGGCATCCAAGATCCAAATTGAGTGATGCCAATTGCATATTAAAGAAGACAAACCATGATATCTATGGTAGGATTTTCAGCTATAAAAATGAAATATTGGACACATGGAATGCCATACAATTTCACTCTCTTGAAACGACATAAAATAAGACATTTAGGTAGTTTTTCAATAATGTTCTGCTGGAGAATCAAAATTAGGTCATACCTGCAACATTGGAAATAATACACATCAGGGTACCACAGGCTGAAGTTTCATACCCATAAATTCAAATTTTATCTCAGTTACAAGTCGACCCTAAAACAATCTTCAAATCAAGGGTTGAAACATATGTTATGGGGAAAAAGGTCATATCTGAGGCATCCGAGATCCAAATTGAGTGAGATCCCTTGCATATGAAAGAATACAAACTGGGGTTTTTGTGGTGGAATTTTTAGCTATAGAAACAAAATATTGGACATGTGGCATAGCATACAAGTTCACTCTTCTGGATAGGAAAAAAAGTTTTGGGAGATTTATAATAATTTTTTATTGGCACATCCAAATTAGGTCAGAACTACGACGTAAAAAAGAGGAGACAACAAGACACCACAAGCCAAAGTTTCATATATAGAGGAGCTGAAATTTTAAATTTATCTCAGTCCAAGTCAGTCACTAAACAATCTTCCAATCAATGTTTGAAGGAGGAAAAACTATAGTTCAAGCAGTGTTAGATTGCATAGAGGACCGATAAGTAGTATACAAATACTGAAGGTGTCCAAAAACAAGATGAAACAACAATATATAAACATGACAATGGAGAGTTTTGAGGAAGGAAAAATCATACGAAAACTTGAATAAATCATTGAAACAAGGACCAATCAACTACGAAATCAATCTATTATTGAGTACCTCATCAAGTGGAAGAACTTACCAGATACATATTCGACATGCGAAGACGATGCTTTCATACATATGCATAGAAAAATACCCAAGGATTGATGAAAATGCTTGTCTGAATGGGAGGGGCATTTTAATCCCTAAATGTTGGGTAGAGCCCCCTTTGTAGTGTGGCACTTTACACCCTATATGGTGGTGTTTACATATTATTGATGAAGGATCGGTTCTTTTAGCGTGTCTATTAGTTTTTATTGTACACATTTGTATCCTATATACGGGAGTGAGATATTTTCATTTGAGTAAGCATTGTATATTATCTTTTCTCAGGTACATAGTTCCCAAGAGCATAAGGTATTCAATATCATTAAGAAATTGTATGGCCTGAAGAAAGCACCTTGCACATGGTATGAAAATATAGCTGGGCATATTTTGAATATCAACTTCAAGAACTTTATTTTTAATGATACAATTTTATTTGTCCAAAAAGTTGGCACAATTGTTATATCTTGTGGTGTATATAGATGATGTTTTAATAGCTTAGAACAATGAAGCATATATTGTATCCATAAATAAATAAATTAAGAAGAGTTTTGAGATGAAATATATGGTACATATTTACTACTACTTGGGTATTGAAGAGACTAAAAATTCAAGTATATATTCATATCCCAAAATTGTTGGAGAATTGTTGTGTAGATTTGGCATGGTTGATTGTAATCCTCTTTCTACTCTAATGGAACAAAATTTGAATCAAACATCATATGAAGGGAATGAATTTGAGGATGCAACTAAATATAGAGATCTTGTGGGGAGTCTCATCTACCTTAGGTCACTAGTATAACATATATTTCATTTGCAGTTGGGATCCATTCTAGGTTCTTGCAAAAACCTTGTGAAGGACATTGTTGTTCTACAAAGAGAGTCCTAAGGTATTTGAAAGGAAATGAAGAATTTGGGATCAAATATTCTCAAGTGGAGGATGTCAAACTATTTGGATATGAAAACTAAAACTTTTATGGGGATAAAAAAAAAGTGTTCACTTTAGGAATAGGAAACATTTAGGGGTGAAACTTAACCCATGGGCTATTTTTCGACCTTTTCCCCCAAAAAACATTTTCCAATTTTCCTTTTTTTCATAGATGATTTGCCTGAATTCCTTGGGATATTTTTTTTATTCTAAAAATCACCAAAATGATCCAAAAACTATATAGTGTATTTAGAAATTTAGATATTTAAAAAAATAGCAAAACATTTTATGGATGCAAATTTAAGGATTAATAAGATTCGCCAAGGTTTCTACACTTTGAAAAAATTATGGATCCTTAAAATTTTCCCTTCTTTAGGATACCTCATGATTCTTGATCGATAGATATCTCTTGGAGATCACATAAATAGTCCATTCCAATATATTCCATTGCAAAGTAAAAGTATGTGGTTTCTATATAAGAAACAAAGGAGATTGTTTGGATTAGAAAGATACTAGAGGATTTGTAATATAAACATGTGAATCATTGCTACTCCACTTTTCATTGAAAATACTTCTACAATAAAATTGGTAAAAAATACTTATATTCCATGATAGAACAAATAACATCAACACAAACTACCATTTGATTTGACATCATGTAGGGGAAAAGACCATTCATTTGATACAGTGTTCCACAAGTGAGAAAATTGTAGTGATCTTCACCAAATTTCTTGGAGGAGAATGTTGAGCCCTCAAATTGACCAGATTTCAAGGGTAAATATTACCTAATAACTTATAATTTATCCTTTATCCCTCACATTTCTTCCAAGAAAAACTGTATTTCCATTCATTACGATAAAAAATAACAATCTTGAGTGCTTGTGGGAAAAATAATATCACAATTTGTGTACTTTGGACCAGTATGTGATACATAAAGAAACCATATGAGTCTGGTAATATATACGAACAAAGACTCAAAATACAAACATGGGTGACAAAATAGATTCAAAATTGGATCTCCAAGGAGGATAACGAGGTTTCTCCTTGAATTTTTTCTAATCTCAATAGCCTAGATGCAAGAGTAAACTTTGTTTAGAGAGGTCATTTGCTAGTGTATTCCACTCTTTACAAATGCCATTGTAATTTACAAAGAGTAATGATCTACTGATACTCTTCATATGGTTATTTAAATACACTAGTCCAATGTTCCTAATCTCATACTTACCTAACATCCAATTTATCTCAAACTTTGAATCTATAAACACCTGCAAGTTTTGTATGCCACTTCTAGAAGCTTGCTGAAGCAAATGTAAAATCCTTTCAATTCAGCAAAGTTGTTCATGACATGACCCAAACATCCTTTCCCCTTAAAATAATGGTCTCTATTGAGATATAGCATAAACCTGCATCCGCTTATATGATTATCTTCTTGACTCCCTTTGTTAAAAAATGAGAAACATCAATCCTCCAAAAAGATCAATGAAACTAAGTCTCTTGCAGACCTAGTAATAGGAGATGATAAATATGGAAAATAGACAACATAGTAGAAGAGACTTGGGAGTGAGACAAATATTTACCTTTAAAAATGACAGGGTTCATTGAGATCCATATATCCTATGGAATTAGCAGAGGTAGGGATTTTAAGGAGGTCAAATTGGTTTGTGAAAAAATATCTAAAGCATATATCCACAAGTTGTCTCATCCATAGAACAATTACATTTAAATACATTTTAGCTTCATGCCAAAGATCCTTGGATAATTCAACTTACAAATAGATGGCCCATCTATTCTTCATCGTTCTTACATATAAGATATATGCTTGGACCCTTATAGCTAAACTTCTGTAGCCTTTCCAAAATTAAGGCTCGATTTTCCAAAATTGACCAAAATTGCAAGGTGTATTTGGGATGAGCCTTAATATTCTATATTTTACTCCACTACCATTTGGGATTGAAAGGATTATGTGGGTATATCGATTCATACCCAAAATTAGTCGTGTATATTCCTCCTTCTAGATTGTAAATCCATTCTAGGTCATTAGATTCCCTAGTAAGACAGATATGGGCCTAACTTAAACATATGGAGATACTTCATCTAGTGGGCCTTCAATTACTCCCTTAAACAAAGCTCCTCTATCAATAACCAACCTTGATTCCATGAAGTAGTCTTTGATGTTGAATTTTTTTGACGTCACTTTTTTCAATATCTTGAAAGTGTCTAAATACATCCATCAGAATCATATCTCTACCCTAGCTCCTCATCACTACATCACAACCCACATGGACATATTTCCCATTCCCAACTTTCAAAGACAAATATGAAGTGAGCACAATAAAATTATTTAAAATATTTTTCCATTGATTAGAAATCAAGTAATATTTTTTTACCCTTCTTCTCACCTAATCAAGCATAGAGTCTAGGGTTATATATTTCCCAATAAGAATATACTTATAGAAACTTTCCTTAGTTAAAAAATTTCCAAATGGATTTAGTTGCAAGTACCATATTGAAGTGGAATATGTTCTTCAAACCTCATCCTCTTGAATATTTGGGGGCATCTAAATATTTCCTTTCGACCAAATGGAAACCTTGATTGTCCTTGATGTTTATCCACAAGTAGTTGAAGCATAATTTGTGAATGACGTCCATAGTGTATTTAGGAATGTGGTCCAACAAATTACAAAATAATGGAATGTATTCCAGAACCAATTTAATTAGCACCATTCTACTCCCTCTCGAAACCAACTTATTGCACCACAAATTGGTTCTGTTTAATTTAGTGAAGCATGGATCCTCAAGCCTTAACGAAAGCTATCTAAAAAGAAGGCAACAAAATCATTGACAATTCAATGGAAATTTATTAATAGATTCATGGAATAAATTACAAACACATGAGGAAAACAATGGTCGGCATAACATTACACGAATTATCATTGATGTCTCTGTAATACAATAGTCATACAATAGGGAGAATCAAATGCCTTGGATAGGATTCAAATTCAGAAACTCAAACTAACTCAAGTGCTAACTCTGTGTGGGAAAAATACCACTACAACTCATTGATGCAACTCCAAATCACTAATTCCGTATACAATCAGTTAAATTATCAGGCTAGGTGAACAAAGGCACCCACACTCCCTTAAATGATGCAAACTGGTGTTAGGATGTATGCGAGTGAACTAAATAATGTTAATTGGGGCATAATTGAACATAAATGAATACCTACCAAGGTCAACTGAAGGACACTGTTGGTGGCACTTAAAGTGGGTTCCTTAATTATAGGGATTGGTCCTTGGGACTCCTAAACTTATGCAAAGAGGTGCAGTAAGTGGTAAGTGGCCCCTAGGTGTGTCCCCCATGAACTAATGAAGTGGTGAAGGCCTCTTAATCTAGGAAAACAAACAAATATACTAAGTGGGGAAAGAGAGGATTAATTAATCCTAACACCCCCCTTTAATCCTAACTTTGGGAAACCTGGGACCTATAAACTAGGCCAAATGTCACCCATACAATCTAAATGAATACAAATAACTGTTTAACAAAAAGGTAAAATGGGGAAAACCTCATGGGAACCCCCCCTCAAAATAAGCAGGTAAAATCAGGAACAATAGATGAGTTAAGCCTTTACACCAAGAAGAGATATGAGATAAATAAATAAATTTTCAGTGAAGGAATTCATGAATATATATGCAATATTCTCCTCTATAGGGTAGTAATGCAGAGTGCAAATATCCTTACTATGCACTAGTTCCCGAATGTAGTGCATGTGTTCAATATGATCGGTCTACTGCTTCTGAACTAGATCACTAGATATCTTGATGGTACTCTGATTGTCAAAATATAGGTCTATTGATGGAGAAGTGTGAATTCCAAACTCTGTCAAAATCCCATGCAACCAAACTGTTTGAATAGCTGCATTCACAACTCCCTATACTCTGCTTTAGATGAAGAGAGAGAAATAGTTTCTTGCTTCTTGCTTGACCAACAGATTGGTCCAAATCCCAACATGAACACAAATCCTGATGTATATTTCATGTAAGTACTATTGGTCACTCTATATACTCATTAATTTTCATAACAAGCAGAGAGCTCAATATAAATTGTTACCCAGGGAAGTCTGTTTATTTCAAAGGTAACTAGCAAAATATATGCATAAACATTTTAGTAGATGATTAATGAAATACAAATCATTAAATACTAATCATTGCTCACTCAACTCAGCTTCCTGTAAAACCAAATTAACTTATCAATCTAAGAACTTTAAAAGCCTTCTATTTCCTACAATATCAATCCTATGATTTATGATCTAAGAATGCATCAATCTAGAATTACTCTTGCAAGAAATTAGATCCTATTTTACCAAAACGGAAAAATCACAAACCATTAATTAAAACAAGTAGTCTATTAAATCAATGATATATCCAATTTAGTAAAATCTAAGAAAGATAAATGATAATACTACACAATATTTGAGCAGGTCTGTAACATCTACAACTAATTAACACACTTTGCATAAAGAAAAGGATTATCCTACACAGTCGATTGACACACCACACTATTACAACAAGCCAAAGGAAACTATAATAATGCAATTATTTAATGAATGTTCTTGCAACTGTCTATGAATGCATCACACTGAAATCCCACACTAAACGAGAAATAACTAAACTAGAACATCAACTACTACTAGAAACTCTGTAAGAAGGAGGCCCCTAGCCTTCGAACATACATGTTGTTGAAAGCTTAGCGATTTCTACAACAAAACAATATTGAGAATTGATTCTCTTTTATTGAAATGATCCAAATACAGTTATAGTCTCCTCTACTATTACTTCTCTCCAATTGCTAACCCTTGGCTCCAATTTCATGTTAAAAAATATACAGATATGGAACAGTTCAGTGACACTAATATTGGGCATCCATGAAGATCTACGATCTTCGAGCTGTCGAATTAAATAAGAACAATTAAAACTATTATTACATTGCATAAGATCAGTTCAAAACAATGAATGAAATTTTAATTTGAACTATTTCACGAGATGAACGCGTTCCATCTAATGAGGAAATATGCTCAGGAAACTTCAACTAGATGTGTGGAAGGACATCTGATATTCTCTCATAAAAAACGTAGACCGGATCATCAAATGGGAAACTAACACCAACCATTATTCATCTCCAAATGCAACGAGCTCTTACACTTGGGACACATAGAGATTATGAATCTTTCTTATGAACCAATAACAAGTCAGTGCAAATGAAAAATAAAGTTCATAATCATAATTAAAATCAAGCATTAATGAAACACGTAATAATGATTTATACCTTAAAGGCTTATGCTTGTTCTCTCGGGGAGGATAAAGATTCAGTTGTAAATAGGGGGGGGGGGAATGGAAAAAGAGCTAAACAGAATAAGGCATAAAGGGTAATTTTGGCACCCAATATCTCCCCCAAGTTATCCAATTGCATGTACTCATGCAACCACTCCACCCAGTTTGGATCTAAATAAGATTCAAGACTTTTCCTATGAAAATTAGTAAGGTTGAAGGAAGATTATGGTTTTTCCCCTGCTTGCAAAAATCCATTACTTGTAATTAAATTAGCCCAACAGTCTGTTTCTACCTTCTTGGTCATCCTGTAAACACTCCTGTAATTCATATCTGGCCACCATATGAGTGGAAACCTTAATTTTAACCCAAACCAACTCAACCCACATGTCTCCATGCACGTAACTTAAGTTGGTACTCGGAGCAAGGAATACTTAAAATTATCAGAGAAATATGGTTCTTTTTCCTTTAAAGATATGGGAGAAACCTCCCATTGATAAGTGCTCCCTTTCAAGGCATAGTCCTCTTTCCGAGAGATCATGTTAACACAAGTGGAAATAACTCTCTGCTGGAATGCAAATAACCAATTAACCTTCTCAGCAGACGAAAGATGTTTCTTATACTTGGAAATCAGAGGTACAGGGGCCCGAGGTTCACATCGAATCCATAAAGTGGAGTTTTCATCATTCCCATGAATAGTTTGAGAGGAATCCCACCAACACATATGATTAGTGACAAAAGAAGTAAATTCTATTAGATGGATATCCCCAATATGAGGAACTGGATTAGACTAAGGGTCCATCAAACATGCCATCTCATGCAAGTACAATTCACACAACAAATTTTGTTCAGAAAAATCAATTTGGGTGAAAGTATCCAAGAACTGAGGGGTTGTCACAATTTTCCAAGGTCTCCCTTCTTTTAAAGCCCTTATTTTGAAAAAAGTCGTATGTTAAAAAGGAAAAACGAGATAAGATGGATATGGATCTCTACAACTCAATAACTCTTGAGTTAAGGTAAACATTTGTTCCTTTTCTTTTTGGATAGACTTGTATTTTCTCCCAACGAATTTTCTGGAAGAAAATCTACTCTACCCACTTTTCCCTTAGTTCTTGAATGATATTCTTATGCCCAGATAGAGAAATCATTCATTTATCATATATACCAGCATGATATTTCCATTTACTCACCTCGAGATTCAACAATGAAATATCTCTTTCCAACTCTTGATTATCTTCATCTATGACTGATTTTAGTGACTCTGCAGCTTCCTTTTGTACTACTGGTTCTTGTGTTTCATCAGTTTTTGTTTGTGTTGTTGCTTCATAGGTTTTAGTAGCCATTGCTGCCTTAGTTTGAGTTGTTGCCTCATAAGTTTCAGTAGCTATTGTTTGATATGCTACTTCATAGGTTTCAATAGCTACTATTTGGATTGATTCTTCATAGGTTTCAACAACTTCAGATTGAATTGTAGCTTCAACAACTGGATTTAAGAACATTTCTTCTTGTGTAACATCATTCAACTCTTGTACTTATTCCTCAACAACTTCAGACCGAGTCACAAATTCAATAACATACTTTAAGGATTAGTTCTCCCTGAATTTTGAGGCTACACTGCCTCATCCTCTTACAATTCCTAATCAGGAATCATATCCACTTCCAGCCTTGTTTCCTTTTTTGATTCCACATTTGGTGTCTCATCTCTCCCTTGGATTAAATGTGCCAATTTCCAGGCTGCTACTTCCATTTTCACAACTTTATATCCCAACAATTTGAACAAATCCCAACATTCAGGGCATAAAGGTTCCTCATTCTCTGAAATGGAATGTGGGTTTCCCAACCAGTCATCAACTTCTGCTAATGTTTCTAAGCCTCATGTTACCTTCTTCTTACCAGCTTCCTTCCACCTTTGTAACTACTCTCTAAGTTCTTGCACATCCTCCTTTAACAACTCATTTTCATACAACAAATTCTCCAACTGGGGTTGGCCTTTAGTAGGTTCTTTTGGATTGGTGGATTCCATAGGTATATTTCCCTCTGGTTCATGTTTTTCAGCAGGTAACCTAGGTCTTAAAATAGGGATTTGAACATTCACCACCTTTGCTTCCCAAAAATCTCTGGTTCATCTTATTTTTGTAAGTCTAGATGATTGTCCTTTAATAATTGATCTTTTCTTCTTTCTTTGTGGTGTAAGAAGGATAGAGACTTCTCGTCTTTCTGCCAAGGGTTGTTCTTCCTCAATTAGAGTTCCTCTTATCTCAAAGGAAGATTCAATGTCAAAAAATTGAGGGTTTATCTCCCAAAAATCCCATGTTCTTGAAACTTCTTCCTCTTCTATTACCGCATTCACAGTTCTAGCTTCTCTTGTCCCTCCTTCTGCAGTTGTGCCAACTTCTACTTTTGCTTCTCCTGCTCCAATTTATGCTTCTGCTGCTGCTGCAAATACTAATGGAATAGTCTCTTCTACTACCACCGTCACCCCAACCATTTCCTCTATCGGTTTCACTGCTGCCACAACTTCCACTGAGTCTTGTTCTTGATCATCTCCACCTTCTTCTAGATCTTCACCCCTCCCCCCAGCTGAACCTGAGGAGCTCCGTTTGACCTCATTTTCTCCAACATCTTCTACTGCAGGTGGCCAATGCACCCCCAACTCTAGAAATAAATTTAGCCAATGTTAGGTTTTGTTGCACTAAGAATCTTTGCACCAGCAGTTTAATCAACCCATGGTTTGTTACAGAAGAGAGTGGATTCCTATATATTTTAACATAGCATGCCATATTTTGCAGAGTGCATAAAAGGTAAAATGGCATGTTTATCAATATACCATGGCATAAATGGGAAAGCATGACAAAATCATAAATATATACAATTATTTATCTTCCTTCGCATGTAATGTACCTTTATAGGAAGATGACATCCTGGTCCCAAGGTCTTGGTAATTTTTTGAGTGTTATTCCCCTGGCCCATGGATACACTTGCTCCCCAACTGCTGTCAAATTATGTATTTTCCAAAAAAACCATCGACTCCCAATCCTTGACAACCTTGTGACTTATTCTAAAGCCTGTTCAGATACATCTATTCTTAGTCCTCTAATTTTTTAATGATTTCTAGTCAAATTCATGGCGAACTAGAATTCCGTTTCTTCATGAAAACCATTAAGTCTTTGAAAGTGTTTAATCCATCCAGCTTCCCAAAAGATGGTTCCATGTTCTCATGCAGAGCTTCTAAATTCTTAGGTTCATATCTGACTAGAAGACCCATACTATTTTTCCTTTGCTAGTTGTGATGGCGAATGTAGAAATTTACAGTAACAATCATTGGAGTTGAAACAATCAAACATAGTAAATGGATAGCCAAGGTTCGTATTGATATTTTTAAAAGGTTGGCAGAGTTAAGAGCCATGATATTTTAATGGGTTATTGTACAGGTTTGAATAGGACCATGATCATTAACAAGTGTAGGTGGAATATTTCAATCTCTCTCAAAGACTGATTGACTACGAGAGGTTGAAAAGGATAAAAAAGGTAGAATATAATCATTATTACTTCATCAGTTCGTACTTGATGATGTTTATAATTAGAACTCATACCTTGTCATCATCATGCCGAGATGTCATTCTTCCAATGTGGCTTCCCTGGGTGCTGAACGAGTCAAGATACTTAATTACGCATGCGCACTAGCAGAACAAACCGTCCGTTGTCCAATGGATAGATCAAACAAGTTCATGTTAACAATGATTTCCAGGATGCGTGGAGGGACTGTAGTAGAGTGGTGGATCATTCGAAAAATCTCATTATGAAGTGAAAAGATTTGACTGAAAATCCACCCAATATGCGACGAAATTTTAGTGAGATTTTTAGAAAAAATATTTGCTGAGTTGCAGCGGAAATGGCGGAATTACAATGGAAAAATGGAAAATTTTAGTGGGAAAAATGTTGGAGTTGCAGCGAAAAATGGCCAATTTTAGTGGGAAAAATGTTGGAGTTGCAGCGAAAAATGGCCAATTTTAATGGGAAAAATGTCAGAGTTGCAGCAAAAATGGCCAATTTTAGGGGAAAAAATGTCAGAGTTGCAGCGGAAAATGGCCATTTTTAGTGGAAAAAGTAGTGGAGTTGCACCGGAAAATGGCCAATTTCATTGGAAAAAAATAGTGAAGCTGCAACGAAAAATGGCCAATTTGGTGTGAAAAATAGCGGAGTTGCACCATAATTACAACAGATAGAAATAAGCAGTTGGTGGAGTTTCTGTTGAAAATTTTTGAACATAACTTGATAAAATCATGGAGAAATGACGAAATTTCCAACAGAGGTTTGCAATCTTGTTCACTTTTCCTTTCAAGGAGTAATACCAATGCAGAAGGATCATTCATAATTCTGCAATTGCTTGGCCCATCGCGACTATTTCTTCTGCGGTGTACCTTCACGTGAATTTTATTCACAATTCTCAAAAACAACAAACCAATCATAGCTAAGAAAAAGACCAAAGGAAATCAAATGATTTATTTATATACAATTTATGTGTGGAATTTATAGTAGATTTAAATTTTTTCAGAAGCAGGGGAAAAACCCTGCTCCTATACTAATTGATAGTCTATATCAACTACAACGTGAGATTTAAACACATCCTTTAAGATAGGTTTATGATAAATCCGTAACCGATGACCATTCACATACAGAGGTGTCTGATTTTCATCAATAGTGGTCAAATAGACAGTTCCATTGACAAATACCTTATTTATTCTGTAGGGTCCCATCCATCTTGTGTGTAACTTTCCCTTGAAACCACTTTTGAACTGTGAATCATATAGAAAATACGAGTCTCCTTTGCAAAATACCTTCTTCTTTATAAATTTTTCATGCTATTTGGAGCGTTGTTGTTGAATTAATGTTGTTTGATGCACAACAACGGTGCACTTTTCATCTAATTCATTCAATTGGTTCAATCGGTTCTTCTGAGCCTCTGTTAGGTCCAGGTTTCCTCTATAGTTGTCTTCAAGGTTTTGATTTCAAATTCAATAGGGAAAGCATCATTCTTTTCGTACACCATTTCATATGGGGAGAAACCTATAGCGTTGCACCATGTAGTAAGATAGGCCCATAATGCTTCTAGTAGCCTTTCATCCCAATCCTCACGGTGGCTTTTCACTATTTTTGTAAGGATCTCCTCGATTACCTTGTTCATGCTTTCCACCTGGCCATTCACTTATGGATGATTTGGTGATGTGACTCAATGCTTAATATGGTACTTCTAAAATAAGGCTTCCATTTTATGGGACACAAATTGCAGTCCTCCACCTGTTACGATCTCTCTTGGTACTCCAAAGCGGGTGAAGATCTCTCCATATAAGAAATCTATCATAGCTTGATCATTGGCTTTTACCAAAGCCACATCCTCCACCCACTTAGTCATATAATTAGTGCAAACCAAGATATAAACCTTTTGCCTTGATGGAGGGTTACTAGTCCCTACAAAGTTCAGAGCCCATTTGTTAAAAGGTTCAACCACTAACCATGAATTAAGCGTAATTTCATCTAATTTGTTCAGCTAGACCATTCTCTGGCACCTGTCACAGGCTTGAGCATACTTCTTCATGTCCTAAAACATGGCTGGCCAGAAATACCCCACCTTAATTCCTTATGACCATTTCTTTTTTCAGCAAAATTCCCCCCACTGGGCTCTTCATGGCAGGCCTTCAAGATGATGTGAATCTCATCCTCCCTCACACAACACATGATTTCCAAATCAGTCCCTGTGTAGTAGAGATGACCTTCGATCCAACAATATCTCACACTTTGTTGTAAGATCCTTCTCTTTTCTCTCTTTGATAGGTGCATTGGAAGTATACTTTAGCCAAATAATTAGCAATGTTTGCATACCATGGGGAATAAGTTGATACTATGAACAAGAGTTCATCGGGAAAGGAGTCTTTGACTGGTGAATTATCATCATTATGAGTCAATCGAGAAAGGAAATATTCAACTTCATTTTGCTTTCCTATTCTGTCAAATTCTTGTAGTGGCAACAACCACCTAGTCACTCTAGCATTAGTAATAGGTTTATTCCTTAAATATCTAATAGTTGAGTGGTCCAAATGCACAAAAGTAGAGTATCCAGCAATATAATGCCTAAACTTATTAATGGCATAAATAATGGCAAGGAACTCTTTTTTTGTTACCATATATTTAAGCTCAGCAGGAGCCATATTCTTACTAACATAGTAGATAGCATAAGGGATATGACCTTCCTGCTGTCCCAAAACTGCTCTAATGGTTGTAATTGAAGCATTAGAAGAGATGTGAAAAGGAAAGTCCCAATTAGGCCCTATTAGGATAGGTGCTGTAGATAACCTTTTCTTCAGTTCTGCAAATTCTTTCTGGCATGCCTCTATCCAAAAAAATTGTGCATCCTTCATCAGTAAAGTAAATAAAGGGGATGCTATTATATCCTTTTCTATAAATCGCATATAATAGCTAGCATGTCCAAGGAAACTACGCACCTCCTTCTTGTGACCTAGGGGTAGGAATATTTCAAATACCTTTATCTTAGCTGGATCTACCTGGATTCCTGCAGCATAGAAAAAATGCCCAAGAACTATATCCTCACTCATCATCATATGACACTTTTCAGTGCTCAAGGATAGGTGGGTTTGTTCACAACGTTCCAGAAATTTTTCCAAGTTCCTTAGAGATTCATCAAAACTATTACCATATGGACTGAAATCATCCATAAAACTTCCATGCAATCATTTACCATTTCAGAGAAAATCTTGATTACATCTTGTTGAAATGTAGTTGCCGCATTACACAACCCAAAAGGAAGCACCCTATATGCAAAGGTTCCCCAAGGACAACTGAAGGTGGTTTTGTCTTGGTTTTCAAGGGAAATCTAGATCTAATTATATCCATAAAACCATCCAAGAAGGAAAAGAATCTTTTTCCATACAAGGTGTCTAAAACTTGATTGATAAAAGGTAAGGGGGAGTGGTATTTATGTGTTACCTTATTCAATTCTCTGTAATATAAATAAATTTGCCATTTACCATTTTTCTTGGTTATAATCACTAGTGGGCAAACCCACTCACTGTCTAAAATAGGATAAATAAAACATGCCACTAATTGTTTTTGGATTTCTTCCTTCACAATGTCTCTTAAACTCGGGTTCATTGAGTGTTGAGGTTAGCGTACAAGCTTAGAATAATTCTTAATATAAATGTGGTGAGTACATAGTCCTGAGGGGATACCCCTCATGTCTGTATATTCCCAAGAAAATTCCCCCTTATGTCATTTCAACAACGTAACCAGACGTTCCAGTTCATCGGTCTTGAGATTAGGATTAATATTCAATGTTTTCCCCGATTCAATTTCTATAGGAACACTCTTTGAATTTTCAATTACTGGGATTATTTCAGTTTTACTGACTTGGGTTTCTTCTATAAGTTCTTCTTGTTCTTGTTCTTTTGAGGTGTTGTTAAATATCTGATATGCTTTTATGGTGACAGACATAGGCTCGCTAATAAAAATACAAATGATGTCAAATTTAGTTTCTGTTTTGAAAGTCAGGGCACTCCCAATTGTCAGCAATGGCTGAGTACCTTCCTCCTCTAAGTCCACCCATATTGGAATTTCAGCGTCTGTGCTTGGTCTGGTTGGAGGATATAAGGTTATATTTTTTTATGACAATTCCATCATAAATCGTCCTGGATCCTGATCTACAGTTGATACATGCATTTGCTGTAGCTAGCCATGGTCTCCCTAAAATCAATGGGTGCCCCCCAATTGCGACTTAGGTTGTAAAACAATAAAGTATGTAGGGTACTCCCATGAGTCAATGAAGACTACCAGGTCATCCAAGATTCCTTCCGGTTTGATAGTGGATATGTCAGACATTTATAATATGGTAGGGGTAAGCTTGAGGTCAACGAGTCCCAATTTATTTATAGTGTCAATGGTCATAACATTTATTGAAGTGCCTAAGTCAACCAAAATGTTAGGGATTTGGCTGGGCCCAATATATACTATAACAGTGGGCTTACCTAGGTCATCATATTTATCCAGTGGAGCTCTCTCCATCATATGTTCAAATAACTTCCCCACTACATGCACTGTAGGAGGATACTTAGGCTTCCTTCCTGGTTTTTTTACAACCAGATCTCTAACAGTCTTGGCATAGATAGGTACCTCATGTAGGGCTTGTAATAGTGGAATATTCACATAAATATTGTTTGATTCTCCTAGAAGGTTGAAACGAGGTTGTTCCACTTCTTTTTGTAAGTCTAATCATTTAGGATACGGTGGTTCTCTCAAAACTTGTGTAGGTTGAGTCTTAGTGCATGTCTCTACAAGTGTCTCAACTAATGTTTCATCATGTGTTTCAATTAGTGTTTCATATGGTGTTTCAACATCCTCAATAATGGGGATTGTTGGCCTCAATGAATTTTCAAATCGTTGATTCATTCCTTCTTCGGTCACAGAGGATGGAACATCCTCAAAGAAAATTTGTTCCAGTACCCTCCATGATCATAAATGTAAATCATTGTAGGAGAGAGGGGAAATCGAATAAGCTAGCATACTATAGGTTTCACATTGTTGCACCGCCTTATTACTAGGATTGGGGTTAGGTTGAGAAGAAAATTGAGGACAAAGTGGTGCACCCATTGGTGTAACAATATTAGGGAGTTGTAGCTGTGGCTATTGATACTACGGATAGGGTGCTTGATTATGGGGAAACTGGTTCCCTGGATAGGGGTTCCTCCAACCCAGAGAGAAAGGGGCTTGTTGTCTTGAGTGTGGTGTTGGCAGGGGTTTTGGTAAGTGAATTGCGTAGTGTCATGGCAGCTGTGCAAGCTCACACAGTACCGCACAAGGCCAAATCAACGCGATGGGAAGAAAAATAACTGTTTTGAATATTTTTACATTATTTGACCAAGTTTGTCGCAATAGGTCATTAGCGGTTATAAGTTAGTTAGAAGTGGACCTTCAATGTAATGGAGCATGCCTATTTATAGATCTAGTTTTGCAATTAAAAGTAGAAGTTGAGGGAGAACTGAAGCTAGAGAGATCTTGAGTCTATGCATATCGCGTGAGATCTAGTGCGATCTGAATCTTAGAGAATTTCCTGTTGTATCTGTGACCTATATGGGTTGCATTTTTTATGTATTGAGCCTTTGGTTTTGGAGAAGAATTGTTCAGTTTTGGATCTTTTGCGCAGAGCTAATATATATGACAGTTGCACAAATCTCATCTTTTGTTTTACTGTTTTGTCTATTGCGATCTATCTTGTTATGATGTTGTGACGATCTAGAATCTGGTATGATGCTGTGAGTTGTGAGGATGTCGTTGTGGTTTACTTTATTCCTGCTATACTGATGTTAATGTGATTTATTTTAAGTCTATAATATTGTTGTTGCAATATGAGGTTGGATAGTTTATATGTTGCTATAGTGACAAATATATGATGCACTCTATAGTCATGGAAATGAGTTAGTGTCAACTGCATATTCCTGGATCTCTTATTCATGTTGTTTTCCTGTCGGATCCCCATATCCTCCATCCTCACTGTCGAAAACTCGGTTTTGACAGCTCTCCCTTGAACATATTGGGTGAGACTTAGTTAGCTCTGTGGATGTTGCTGGGTAGGGTAAAACCTGTCTGGGCCACTGCTCAGGGAGATCGTGCTGGTCGAGCGTCGATAGAGTGAGAATCTCTGTCGACGAATCTTTGTTGGTGGGTGTTCTCCAACAAATGGTTCTGTTGTTGGGACCATTTTGCGATTAAGAGGAGGATATGTTTTGGCATCTGACTCAACCAAAGATCGAAGGGTGGTTTGAGAAAATGTTGTGGGAGTTTTCTGAAGCTGAAAATTAGAATCCAAATTTGTCGACATGCCACTGGTTGGATAGGTATATCCACGATGGTCCTCACGAATGGTTCTTTTGTGAATTTCTTGTCCTCTAGCATGAATGGCTGGCAAATTTCAATAAGAAGAAGACAAATTTCCAAGGAGGAGAGCCGACATCCTGGACCCCAGAGCTGATCCAGGAGTTACAAGAAACCAACAATAAGGCATCATGGGCAGTTGAATTGTGGTTGGATAGTATCTTAGAAGGATACATCACTGAGTTTTTAGTCGACACCAATAAGTCATTTAGCAAAGAGGAAAGGGAGTTCTTCAGTGGACCATAAGGAAGATTCTTGGTGTTGCTATAGCTATCCATTAAGCAGTTGGTTTGCAAAAAAGGTATCCTAAAGATGGACCAAGAGTAGTGGAACTCTGGTGTGCAAATGATGTAGGGACCGTGACAAAAGGGGGGAGATGCATGAAAAGGTAAAGGGTAGATGGGCATGACTTCTGGTGAGAATGTGAAGGTCACCGAGGAAATAAGTGGTTGTATAAAGGGAGGAGAAAGGTTTCAAGAGAAGAGGTAGAGGACAGGATAAGGTCCTGCTACGATTGAAGTGCGATGCCGTGAAGAAAAACCACATGGGACAAAGTGACATTTTTGTGATGACGAGGACAACCAGGCCCAGGATATGCCTGGAAGGACAATAGGATTGAACCCCGGTAGTAATGTTCCCACACCTCCATGCGCTACTCCACCATAAGGAAAAAATACACACTGCATGTTAACTTGCCCAGCGTGTCAACACCAGTCTAGTAATAAAGCACCAGCAGGAGGAAGGAGGCCCAGAATGGTGGGCGATGAAATGAAGCTACCAATATTTTATGGAAATGGCACTGAAAACCTAGAGCAATATTGGTTCTTGTGTGAAGTGATCTGGAACTCCCGATAGATTGTAGATGATGATGTTAAGAAAATCTAGTTGGAAACTACTCTTAGAGGTCGTGCGTTGGAATGGTTCATGAGATTCACGCGGATTCCTCAAGGAGGTACCGCGAAGACATTGGATGATATCCAAATGAGGTTATTTGAAGAATTCAAGAAGTCAAAGTCTGAGGCTCAGTATATTACTGAATTGAAAGAGATCAAATAGTTCCCCAATGAGATGATGGCTCGAGTCAGTTTTCAGATGAGCAATCTCAGCACAACGAATGGTTCATCACCACGCTTGTCCCATATATTCAACAACCATTGATGCAACAAAATATTATGACACAGAGCAAGGATATGGAGACCGCGATGAAATTGGAGGCATCACCAGTAGGAGAAACACAGTCGAAATGAACCAGATTCAAGCACAATTGGCCAACCTCATGCTCCAACTGCAAGATATAAAAAAGGCCAAGGAAGATTGTGATGATATTTGGTGGACCTGGTGCCATGCAGATGTCCATACCAAGGACACATGTCCAACATTCCAGAATTATTTGCTATCTGGAGCCCTGAATATAGTGATCTATGCTGGCATACCATGTTGTCGCATATGTCAAGTGTATGGGCATCGACATGAGAACTACGAATACATGCAGAAGATGGTTATGAAGGCTGAAAATCTGTATTGCACATTTTGTCAATCAGTGGGACATGATGACAAAAACTGTCGAGCTTATGATTTTATCAAGGAAATAACATATGATTCATATTTTGTGAAAGGTGAGGAACCCCAAATAGCACAAGCACAACCACAATTAGTGAAACCAGCAACACAAGTGCCATATACACCACCACCTCCGTTGCAGTTTGTCCTCGCGCAACCGCAGCAACAGTTTACAGTGCAGCTGAGTTTGCACCTCAACTGTAGATGGTGGTACAACCACAGTATAACCAGGTTCCATGACTACAGTATAATCAACAACAATATGTTCAAGCCATAAACTATGTGCAGTAGCAACCAAAACCACCGCAGCATCATATGGCCCAACCGCAGTTTCAGCGAGGAGGATTCCATGGAGGGTTTAGTGGTCAAGGAGGAGGACAAGGTCGTGAATCGATCCAGTGTTACACGTATGGGATATTGGGCATTATTAGAGGGAGTTCCCTCATGCACAATGTACATACTATGTAGCCAATGATCGTAATGTCGAAAAATGTCCTCAATTGATTGCAAAATGGCAGGATGGAAATATTCCTCAATTGTAAAACGTGTAGAATCAGAATCATCCTATGTTCCACGTACAGAACCAACTAATGATGCAGGTTCAGATACCATTGCAGACTCAGACTCAAAACCCATGCCAGGCTCAGAACCTGCTGATGAATCAGAACCCACTGGTGACTCAAGCCCAGAACTTGAATCAAGGACCGACGATTTCAACAATTCATGCCAAACTATGAATGAAGGATGTTGATGTTGGGATTGTCACTCGCTGGTGCGACAACTGGAGACAATGGACCACGTCAACAAGTTCGGCTTGTTGGAAAGAAAAAAGTAGCATTTGATATTGTAAAGGAGAAAGACACTTTCATTGAAGCGAAGGATGTGATTGGAAGAAATCCGGGTAAGTTACCAATTATTGACATGCCATCTGCTTTTGACCCATCTGTAGAAGCAGAACCATCGTGGCAGCATGGTTCCTTGTGACAATTCTCTGAAAGTTGTCTATCGTTGGCAAGAGAATCTGATGCCCTTGTTGAGCTTGAGGCATTATTGTATCAGCCAAATAAGGAAGTGAAATATTCTGCAGTGAACTCTTTGCAAAAGTAGAAGACAGGAAAGGATATGAGGATGAATATCCAGTTCAAAGATTATGAGGTTGATTCTGTTATTTTGGATCTCAGAGTAGACGTAAACATCCTGACCAATAAAACTTGGAAGCTGATGGGAAAAACGACTCTGGGATGGTCACGAGTATACCTATGACTATAAAATCAGGCTAAGGTGCAGCCCATCAGTTGCGTCTCTAATCTAGTTGTCGATATTGAAGGTATGAGAGCACATGCTGACTTTGATGTGATAGAGGTAGTTGAAGATGGTGTCTCCTATCCCTCTCTGCTAGTGACTGGATGGGATAATTATAGCATGGAAATTATCAACTTTAAGAAATGAGTTATGGAATTTGAAAACCAAGATGTTAGGGTCATTGCTCCTATGGACCCTCAGGAAGGACGTCAGTATATTGAACCTATAACGGATGGAGATGGTAGGATTTGGGACCATGCCTATAATATTCATGAGGATTATATTCACCCAACTGTCGATGGTGAACTTGGATGGCGTAGTGCTAGTTCTACATCCTCTAACTCTGAAGATGATTTGGAAAATTGGTAGAATCAGTTACATGAAGTATCATTCAAGAAGTGTGGGTTGATTACACAGT
Organism: Pseudotsuga menziesii; assembly: GCA_001517045.1. Taxonomy (NCBI): domain Eukaryota; kingdom Viridiplantae; phylum Streptophyta; class Pinopsida; order Pinales; family Pinaceae; genus Pseudotsuga; species Pseudotsuga menziesii. The sequence goes on from LPNX010649551.1 coordinate 209,969, forward strand.
CTCTCAACCGCGTAGCCACTGAGACTCTCATGTTGCCTATTTATGAAGGACTTCCAGGACTATCAGAGTTCCTTCAAGAATTCGAAGAGAAATTTTTTGAACCACAAAGGATATTGGCCCTAGAGGTTGTGTTGAACGCTACCCCAGATCAATGGTGGGTGACATCTAAACCAATGATCCATGACTGGGAACAGTGCGGAAGACTGATGATGGTGTGCTTCAATGATGATCAGTGAAAATATTAAAGTTTCTGCCCAACAAATGGTTCGGCGCAACTCTGCCGCTACATACGAGGATCTTGGCATCTCTTCCAAAGTATGGACAAAATTGTGGACCCATTAATCTCTGGGCTGCGACGTCCACAAAGTCTAACACCCAATAAAATGAGTGGCGGGGTCAGGTTTTCCATCATATCTCCCCACATGGGTGGACACTTTAAGAAGTTCACCGATCATTCTTCTCTGCAATACCTGGTTTATAAGCTTGTGTTTTCGGGGAAGATCTATCGATGGCTGTTACTATTCTAGGAGTTTTATTTTTAAATTTTTTGTAAAGCTAGGATGATTGAATGCTGGTTCGGATCATCTATCTTGTGTTGAGAACAGTGAAGAACCAACCAATATTGATGACAGTTTTCTAGATGCCCAATTGTTCTGTGTTGACATCGCAAATGATCACTATGCACCAATTATTCAATTTTTGGCCACTGGTGTCACCCCAGAGGACATGTCAACTAGCCAAAAGAAGCAGTTGGCCGTGAAGGATTCTGATTTTCAACTAATGGTTGGACAGTTATATAAGATTGGACCAGATGAAATCTTGTGACAGTGTATTTTACCGCATCAGCAGGGTCCTATTCTCAAAGAAGCACATGCAAGAATTGTGGGAGGCCACTATGGAGGATGGACTACTGTGCGGAAGGTGTTGCACGACGAGATATGGTGGCCTATGGTGCATAATGATGCTGTAGACTATGTAAGGAGCTGTGATGTCTGCCAGCATGTCGGTAAACCATCGTGGCAGGATCAGATGCCGCTGCTACCGCAGGTGACTCTGCAACCATTTGATAAATAGGTTATGGATTTTGTGGGTTTTATTAATCCACCAGGGAAGTAGACTGGTGCACGATACATTATTACTACAACTGACTATCTGACTAGGTGGGTGGAAGCTGTGCCAGTAGTAGATTGTACTGATGCGACAGTAGCACGGTTCATTTTTTAAAACATCGTGACATGATTTGGGTGTCCCAGGATCTTGATGAGTGACTAGGGAAGTCACTTTGTCAACCAAATGGTGAAAGTGCTAACTGAGGAATTGCAGGTGCAACACAAGCAGAGTACACCATATCATCCATAGGAAAATGGGACTGTCGAAGCATTCAACACAATTTTGGAAACAATGCTAACTAAGGTATGTAATGCTAACTACGATGACTGGGACCTGAATATTCCCATAGTGTTATGGGCCTATCGCACTACTTGCAAATGGCTGACTGGCTAGACACCATTTAAGCTGGTCTATGGGCAAGAGGCAGTCATGCCCATGGAGTATATTTTTCCTAGTTTGCAAATTGTCATGGTGACAAGCATGGATGATGTAGAAGCATTAAAAGAGCAAATTGCACAGTTGATCCAGCTTGAAGAAGATCACTTTATTGTTGGCTTCAATCAACAGGTTGCGAAGGATCGCCAGAAGGCATGGCATTATCACCACATTAAGAAAAATAGTTTGTAGAAGGTGATCTGGTGCTATTATACAACAATAAGTTCATCAAGTATCCCGGTAAGTTACAAATGCACTGGTTAGGTCTGTATCTTGTCCATTCTATTACTTCTGGAGGTGCAATTCAATTACAACAATTAGATGGCACGATATTGCCGACAATCGTCAATGGGAGTCGCTTGAAGCCCTATAGGATGGGGCCAGATCTACGCATTGCTTGAAGTGCTTTGAAAAAAAAATGAATATTTTATTTCAGAACAGCAAGGGGTGCCCAAGGGAAGAGGTTGTGCAAGGTCAGAGTCGGTAGCGATCACCGGTGGACAACTTGTGACCGCTACAGGGATGTGGGTTGGTCAAATAAAGTAATAAATGCAGGTAGTTAAAATAGTTGGCTGGAGGCACTTGTTGAAGCGATGTGAATTAATGGTTGATCCGACCGTTAGAGGAGTAGGATTGTCAGTGGATTTGGATTCATTAATAATAGATTTAGTAATAATGGTGATAATAGATTTGGAATTGAGGAGATTGAATTGGAAGTGGATATAAAAATAATGCGGGATGCGGGAGGATGGCATTGTTCAATCCAATGAGTAGCATGTTAAAGCAGAGTGGGAATTGTGCAGTGGGTTGTGAGATATTAAGTGAGTTGCAACGTTGAAGGTTAGAGTTGTCGAGTGCATCTTTTAGGGTTGGGGCATGAGGCATGCTGAGAAACCTCAACAACTTTGAGATTTTAAGTGAGTTAGAGTCCCCCATTCAGCCCACAACTGTCAAAGAAGAAGTCATGAGCATGCCGGTTAGCTCATCGTCCATCCCCAACCAGAAGCGGTAGGCTCAGAAGCCTAGCTCCACACCGCTGTAAAAGAGGAAAACCCACATGTTAGTGAGGGTGCAAGGAGAAGGAACTACACAGACCGGGCCATTGAGCTCGAGATATGTTGAGTCCATGGCACCTCGAGGAATCGTTGTTCATGACATTTGGGGATATGTTGCTCATACACATCTAGGAGCCAAGCCAAGCAAGCCAACAAAAAGTCATAAGTATCCACTGAAATTTCCACCGCTACCAAAAGGGATGACGTGCTCATTCAACATAATCCCTGCCTTAATCAAGTTGAAATTTGAATACCATGACTTGTTGTTACTCAAATATGTCAGGGATGAACCCTATGAATTAGTCCCGATGGGGCCTAGTGCCCCATTTCGGAGGATTCCTCAACCTTGGGCGAGTGGGTTAGACCAATCTGGATTGATGGGGCTCATCAATATGCCTCATTTTGGCCAATTGAATGAAGCCCATGAGTGTGTGAAGCAACTGTTGGATTTTTTTCATGGGGGGATGCTTTCATTGATGCACCGATCCCTGTTATAGTAGATTTGATTGCCAACATCACAGGCTTGTCGAAGGCCAGGGAATATCCAACGTAGTATATCCATGGGAGGGATACTAATAGAAAGCTTACCAAGCAACTGAAGGAGCACTTTGGATTACAACGTGATGGTCATGCTTATTGAATCAATAGCATTAACTCACAAGTAGTGCACATCGGCACACAGATTCTGGCAGGTAAGGTTGTTAGAGGCAATTAACTGGTCCAATGTAACTCGGGTGTTGTCACATGGTCCCATAAGTGTGCTGAGGGGGTGCAAATGAATTGGTCTCTGTTTGTGCTGAACACGGGGACTTCACTTAGTGAACCTCTCACATAGCACGTGCGATCGTGGGATATTAAAGAATACCCTTAATTTTGAGAGATATTGACCCAAACTCTTTNGATTTTTGATAATTTTAAAACCCACAATATGAACTAACGTGATAGGATATTGGCCAACAAGTGAAGCCCCCGTGGTGCTGAATCAGTTGCTAGAAGACACGCTTGCTGCTCAGACTGGGTAGCCATTTTCATATATTTGGTTTTTGATCCTTATTGCACTAGTTTCCTAGATGGAACCGAAATACTATCAACCAATGACAGTTGATACAGAAAAGGTGTGCCGAGGTGCAAGATATCAGAACTTATGGTGGGTCGAAGAGCCCCGTTGATAGGCAGATTATGCCATTCATTTTTGGGTTTATTGGGAAGCACTGCATACCGCAGCCATCATATTCCCTGAGTAACATCTTATGCAGAGATCAAGTATCAGCGGCTTATTCGGTTCGCCATCGGCCCCCACTCTATCTACATTAAGGTGTGGTGGGACCCCGACCGACAGTGGCTACCTTTGGTGTACAAAGGCACAACAAAAGAATTAGATGCTATTGTTCAAGAGTGGATGATAGAATGGTGCAACCTGGTGATTCAGGAGGAATTGTCTAAGGATCCGCCACCTAATGACCCCGAAGAACCTGCCCAAAAGGTGCTGAGCATTCACAACTCTGACAATAAGTCATCGATGGACCCTGAAGATGCAACACAATGCATGGGGGAGGATACTCGCACCAAATGGTGCCAAAATTATGATGCAAGTAGTGGGATTCTGTCGGGGATGGAGGACCAACTACAGCGGCTCATCAAAGTGGTCACTGACTCTTTTGAGGCCATGAAACAAGCGATCTGAGAATCAAATTATGTAGAATTTGATGCGGTAAGAGATAAATTAAATTCCATTTTTGAAATTGTTTCCAGGAAAACATTTGTAAGACTTATGATGCAGGACATCCCGTCTATCAACACTAAGCCTCGGGCTAGGAACGTGTGAGTTCCCCCAATTGTGATTGACGTGGGAAATGAGGAAGTCCAACAGTTGCTGCGATCGATCCAGAGTGTGGGTGTGGATCTAAACAAATTATCTGCTACAACGTTACTAGAATTACAACATGTTGCCTCCTTGGAATTGGTGGAACGACAGAGATAACTGACTAAGGGCTATGTCCAATCACAGAGCACAACAAAGAAGCTGTAGAAAGAGGCAGATGAGATGCATCAGGTCCGAGTGTAGCTGGCAGAAGAAAAAGTGTGAGAGATCGACACCTTGAAGGCAATGCAGGCTGAGATGCAGCGAAAGGCTGCCGAAGAGATTACTGAACTAAAAAATGTGCAATACCACCTGATCGTTAAACAAGCACAAATGTGTGCCAGGTGTGGTGAAGTTGAGCAAGCTATTTCTGAAGCTTGCCAGCAAATTTTTGAGAAAAACGACTAAGCTCACTCTAGTCGAAAAGGCCAAGAGATTGGGGCAAACTATTGTTCAGCTTCAGGATACCAACCTGATGCTCAATGCCCTGGTACAACCTAGGACACCGTCAAATAAGGTTGCGAAAAGGAAGGCCTCCATTGAAGAAATCACAACTCAGTTTGAAAGCATGGAGAAAGAAACCAAGACCATTATGGAAGTGATAATGCAATTTTGGCAGAGCATTGTCTAGGATGAGCAGCTTGATCACCTGAATGCACAAGTGCAAGAAGCTGAACGTCAACTGATGACCTTGAAGACATCACTGAGGGCCATTCTACTGATGTTATAGATCACATGGGCCAAGGAACTGAATGACCTACAGTAGAGAGCCACCCATGCACAGGAACACCAATAAAAGCGTCACACTCAACTTGATGAAATTCAAGAAATCGATGGACAATTGGTGTTAATGTCGTCGCCACACTGCAGGCAGTACAGGAGAATCGACAGATGGTCGATAGCAAGGCAAGAGAAGAGCACCTAGTGTAGAAAGATTTGACTAATTGTCAGAGTATTGCCGACAAATTCAAGCTTCAGGTTCGTGAGATCGCACATCAATTTGAATATTTTAAATCACAAATGTCGGCATACACCCTGTCAACCTAATGTGGCTCGAGGATGAGCCACAATACTGTGTTGGGGGCTTGCTGGCAGGGGTTTTGGTAAGTGAGTTGCGCAGTGTCGTGGCAGCTGCACAAGCTCACACGGCACCCCATAAGGACAGATCAGCATGATGAGTGGAGAAATAATTGTTTTGAATATTTTTATATATTATTGTTGCAATAGGTCTTTAGCGATTTTTAGTTAGTTAGAAGTGGACCTTCAATGTAATGGCACATGCCTATTTATAGATCTAGTTTTGCAATTAAAAATAGAAGTTGAGGGAGAACTGAAGCTAGAGAGATCTTGAGTCTTTGAGTATCTCATGATATTTAGGGCGATCTGATCTTAGAGAATTTCTTGTTGTATCTGTGACCTATCTGGGTTGTGTTTTTTATGTATTCGGCCTCTGGATTTGGAGAAGAATTGTCTGTTTTTGGATCCTTTACATAGAGCTAATATATATGACAGTTGGTGCACAAATTTCATATTTTATTTTACTGTTCTGTCTATTGTGATCTATCTTGTTATGATGCTGTGATGATCTAGAATTTGGTATGATGCTGTGAGTTTTTAGGATGTTGTTGTGGTTTACTTTATTCCTTCTTTACTGATGTTGATGCGATATGTTTTAAGTCTGTAATATTGTTGTTGCATTATGAGGTTGGATAGTTTATATGCTACTATGGTGAAAAATATATGATGCACTTTGTAGTCATGGAAATGAGTTAGTGTCAACTGCATATTCCTGGATCTCTTAGTCATTATGTTTTCCTATCAGATCCCCATATCCTCCATCCTCACTGTCAAAAACTCAGTTTCGACAACTGTCCCTTGAACATCTCGGGTGAGACTTCATTCACTCTGTAGATGTTGCTGGGCAGGGTAAAACCTGTATGGGTTGGTGCTCAGGGAGATCGTGCTAGTCGAGCGTCAACATAGTGAGAACCCCTGCCAACGAAGCATTGTTGGTGGGTGTTCGCCAACATGTGGTTCCCATGAAGTCCAAGAGGTCGAATATTTTATTGCAGGATGAAAAGGTTGGTGCCACTGTGTATTAGTATATGAGTATTGTGGAGGAAATTGGTTAGTAACATTATTCTAGGAATTGAAAGGTGTAGGGTTAGAATTTATACTTGGAATCCAAGGTTGCCATGACTTCTTCTATGAGACAAAGCAGGCCTACTCTCTGTCTACAGTGGATGCTTGAAATATTGCTTTGACCTTTGGTAGTGAAGGGAAATACTTAGTGTCATGTTCCAAATCATACAGACCACATACCTCCACCTTATCAAGTGGGAATTCCTTCAACGAGTGCTTCTTTCTGCATTTAGGGCAGAATACCCCAAGCCATATATTTGACCGCTTGTTTATGCTTTTCTCTCATGACATCCAACTACAAGGAAATGGAACTCATCATGTCAGTTTGAAAATTATCGAGAAAATTAGCTATCTCCACTTGAGTAGCCCCTCCATTAGCTGAATTTTGATCTCATGTAAAGACGTCTTGTTCCGTTGTGTTGGTTCTGGAATACCCCCTAGAGTATCATTGACATAAGTACACAATATGATTGAATTGCTCTTTGGGGATGTCTCCCTTCCCTAATAGATTAAGCATGTCAAGGAAGTCTTCTCTTATCCCATGCAACAAAATAATCTTAAGTACATCCCTTCCAATAGTGGTATGTCTCGATCTCTGCACATTATACATAATCCTTTCTACAAAATCCTCCAAACTTTCATCGTCTTTTTGCATCATCTAAAAGAGTTCCTCTCTCTTGAATTTCCTTCAATGATATGTTCTTTCTCTCAGCAACACCATTTTTTTGTGGTGTGTAAGGAATAGAATGTTGCATTTGGATACCTGCATCTTTGCAATACTGGATGAACCCAAACTTGACATACTCACCACCATTGTTAGATTTGAATTTGAAGAGGTCAAAAAATTTTGACTTGTGATTTAGGAAATAGACCCAACAATACCTGGAAAAGTCATCTATGAAGGTGAGTGCATATTTGGCTTGAATCATGGACATATGAGAAAATGGACCAGAAATGCCACTGTGGATCAAGTCAAGGGGTGCGTAGGTTCTCTCCTAACTAGCTCTCTCATACTTGTGCTCTAGGTGTTTTCCTAAGATACGACCTTGATAGACTCCTTTAGAAACTTGATCTTTGGTAACCCTATGACCATATATTTATCACTCAAATCAGAAAGATACTTATAATTAAGATGGCCAAATATTTCATGCCAAATATTGCTTGCTTCATTAGCATGAGTAAAGAGCAGCGGAGTTTGATTAGGGTAGAAAATGGGAAAACTTGTATACCTTCAAAGTGTGATCAACAACACCTTTTTCTATGACTTTACCATTCGAAATATCTATGATTTCAACTTCATTGGGGGAGAAGATGAATTTATTCAGATATCCAGTGTGAGTCATCTGATATGCTAACAAGATATTAGAGGCAAGACCTGGAACATACAACACATTATTGAAATTACCATGGTCAAGATCAATCCTTCCCTTTCCCATACTGTCAGTCAGAGAGTTATCCCCCAAAACTATTGGTGGACCTTTAGAAATGTTAAGAGAGGAGCGGATCTCGCTTGTCGAAACCATGTGTCTAGAAGCTCAAGAACCAATGATGAAGCTAGGTGAGCTTGAGGTGTAAGAAACCAAGGAATGTACTCTCTCCTTGTCTTTTGAATTTGATCCTCCTTCCCACTTATTTGAGAAATCAGGAAGGGAGATGTTGTTCTTCTCCAAGATTTTGTTCAACATGTCAATTTTCTTTTTCATACAAGATCTCTCTAGATGATAGCCCTTACTCCAGTATGCGCACTTGCTCATTTCTCCTTTTTTCTTCTTCTTCTGGAAGTTCTTCTTGGAGCCTCAGGGCTCCTCCTGAGACTTTGACTTGTATCTCTTTTGCTCAGGTGGATTTTTAGATTTTTTTTTGCTTTTTGAATCCACCTTTGAATCTCTAGCAACCAAAGCCTTGGTCTTTGGAATGTTTGATGGTGTCCATCATCACCAATTTATCTTGCTCCTAGGTGAGGGATTCCATGATCTCAACAAGATTAGGCATCTTCCAGGTTTGAGCTGTCCATTTAGTGGCATGGAAGGTTGAAACAAAAATTGAATAGTCAGGACCAAGCTTTGAGAGCATGGTCAATATTGTTTTCTCTTCCTTCTTTTCAATCCCACATTGTTTTTTCTTCAAAACAAGGGCCTTAAACTTGTAAAAGTAGAGTTGCAATGATTCAAATATACTGGGACTCAAGTAGATCAATTCATTCTCGATTTGATGTCCTCTCACCTCGTTTGTCTTTCCAAAAATATCTTCAATATTCTCCCACAACTCATTAGGATATGTCAATGAATCAATATGAAAGAGGAGGTCTGTTGAAATGCTCAAGCACAAAAGACCATAGGCTTCATCCCTCCTATTGTGCCATTTGATTTTCTCTACAACTGCATTGGGATCTACCTCAGTAGCCATGGTAAACCTGTATAGACCTTTCGCTCTCAACAATATCTTCATCTCAGCTTTCCATTCAAATAAATTGAATGGAGTCAAGATGATCCTTTGATATTGGTCCATATCTCAGCTCATGTGCCCTTCAGTCAGCAGAATGCACTACCAGTCAATGATGTCAAACCTATAATAACAACTTGGAAGGTTATAAATTGATCTATAAAGGCTCTGATACCATGTGGAAATTGAACCCAAGTGATAGATCAATTACACTCACAAAATTTCTAATCAAACATGCAAAATTCACACAAAAGGAGATTGAAACTGGAGCATAAATTAATCTTGTATTGAATAAGTGTACGTAAGCCGAAAATATGAAGTAATAGGCTGCTCAAATATATAATTACATGAGATATTCAAAAGCACTAGGTTTCTATTCGAAATGGTAAAAAAACAGGCTTACTAAATCTAGTCAAATCCCCCATAGATGCAAGAAAGACTTTCCAAATCTATGAAGATGCTCACGAATTGTCTAAAACAAGTGGAAAAGATAATAAGTAATGCAAATAAAACTCATTCATTCTTTTTTTTGGAGAAAATGAAGGAGGAGGATTTCAGAAAAAAACAAGGCAAGTTCTCCTAGACTAGCTTTTCCTTTATGCCTTAAAATTGTTGTAAGGCAAGGAAACTTTCAAAAAAAGCAGAACTGCACTTTTAGGAACAGGAATAAAAGAATATTTGAAAAAATAGTTTCCAAGATGATTCCAAAGTGCTCCATGACCTGGTTTAGTGAGTATTGACTTCTAGGTGCATGTGGAATCCAACTAGCATAAAGAGGAACCTAGGAATAAGACAAAAATGATTAATTAATGTCAAATATTGGTAACTATGGGTTAATTATTCTAACAATAACAAAATGCATTTTTTAGTGGATGAAATTGTTTTAGAGATGGAATCAGTGTGACGAAGTTTCCAGTGCAACAAGAAAATGCATATCTAATATGATGGATGAAAGTTTGAAGAAGAGTCAACCTAAGAAAAAGAGGATCACAGTAGCAAAGGTAATCGTAGATGGTTGTTGTGTGCCATTATAGAAGAAACTATTTTTTTCCTTAGCATATTTGATGTTATGTTTGCAGGTGTAGCAAAATAATGTGAGGGTACACGTGGAAAGAGTAGATTCCAGTTAAGCTCATGGTTAATATGAGTCTAGATATGCTGAGAGGATTCATATTGTCTTAGTAGAAGAACAGGATTGAAGGGACATATTTGTTGCAAAGAGAAAAGTAAAATATTATCAGCTCAAGGACCAAAACAATGAATATATCTAAGAAAAAGGACTTGTTTCAAGTTGAATTTCCAAATTTCTTAAAGGATCATGAGATGTGGATAAACAAAATGAATCCAAAGGTGAAAGGTCATATTGGGTGTGTTGTAACAAGAAATTGAAACTCACTTGTGGGTTGCAACTCCATTGAATGGTGCAACTCCTTTGGGGTGGTGGTGAAAGGATTATGTTATGGAAACCTGAAGGTATCCCAATTCTATGTCAAGGGTATCAAAGAAGGGTGTTGTGAGATTTCCATATGATCGATTAAGGAGAGGATATTTTAGATGAATAATACCTTGAGATTATCCATTGGGATGAAATATTGCGTGAGAGGCATGAGCACAATGTTGGAAATGTTGGAAATGCAAGCATTAGTTAACATAACAAGTTAAGGTTAGGAAGCATAGGTACATTTATGTAATTGAAATTGTAAGCATGTTATAGATTATTGAGTGTTGGTGTTTGTCCCTTCGACCCCAGTTTAGACCTTCTTTTTCATGCAACAAAACCCAAGATATCAGCTCGATAGAGCAAGGCTCATTCGAAAACACCTGCGATGCAGATGCAATGTCACTCGAGATATCTCTTATGGGTAATTCCAATTTGGTGGGGATTTATTCTCCCTTGGAACCTTACCAACTAGCTCAACCAAATCAATTGGGTGTATGTCTTATTCTTACTATGTGCATATAAGACACTACTTAACTTATCCATCGACATAGATTATAACAACAATATAATATTTAACATACAAGTTATCTATCAATAGTGAGACTCATGCATACGAGAACCCATTCATAAGCAAATACATAAACACTTATTCATAATATATGTTCCTACGTCTTAAGCACATTCATCATATCCATTCAAGAGACATAAACACATTCAACATTTACTCAATGACACAATATTTAACTTGGAAACCCTTCCGGGAAAAACCACAAAGGTGCTCTTCATTTGGCATGAGAAATATATGGCACCTTTTGTCTACACACTCAGCTATAGAGTTTGTTCTAGATATTCTTCTATTATCTATACATAGTTATCTATCCTCTCATGCTCTCTAGTCTTCTTTCATTTGATCTTCTTCTACTTTACTCTACTGTCGATATGCACACAACCTAGATCGACTACTTTTCTATTCAACTCTATTGTCGATATGCACATAGCCTAGATCGAATACTCTTCTTAGAGACACAACTGACTGACTATGAATTAAGAATCTAATAAAGTAACTAACCCACATATAACTTGGGTTCTTCCATTTATAGAATCTTTACATGTCACATTCAGCCAACTTCATTCTATTAGCCAATAGAATGTCATTATTATTCTAGTTACACTTGTCAGTAGGCACTATCAACCCAAAATGCAAAGATTCTTTTATTTCCTAGAGAACGTGTGAGTCTAGTCAAATTCATACCCATGATCTCTTGAGCTGTCCTTTCCAGTCGTTGCATCGTTTCACACCTTTTCTATCATGGTTCCTTCCGTTACGATTGATCTCATCGCATCATTCCCTTCTTTCCCAACCTCTCTTGTGTCACAACTTGTCTTCTTTTATGAGCTCTTCTCCTACTTATTATGTCTTATCTCTTTCTTCCACAGCTACTTCCCTCACATCTTATCATCTGCCTTTATCTTCTTCTGTCACAACTTCTTCTCCCTATGCTCAAACTCTTTATCTTTCGAGCAGAATTCTAAGTGAATTATGCCTATCTTTTCCTAGGGACAATAGGCCCCCAAAAATCACATGTGGCTCGTCTCAAGCCACACTGTTCTACTCCCCAAATTTCACATTTGTGATCACTTTTCTTTGAAAATATTGAAATATTTTCACTATCTTGTCTATCTCTTATCGCATGTCTTCTTATGCCTTATGCATTTGTTCGACAAGGTTAGAACTTATGTGTTCCGACATTACGAGTCCTACGTCCTCTGCTAATCATCACATCTTCTGTTGTATAGGTTAAATGATGCCTGTAATTATTTCTACTTTATCCTGAAGCACTACGACTTTGTAAGTCCTCTATTTTTGTTGTGTGCGCAACCCTACAACTTCCTGTTGAAGTTTTTTTATTTCTGTAGCCTTTTCCATTTTCTCTACTAAGTGTAACTTTTTCATTTCATTCTTTAGTTGGGTTTCCCCTGTCTTAGTTGTGTGCTACTCCTCTACAACTTTCTCCAATTTTGCATCATCGATCAATGCTTCCCAAGTCTGAGAAACTTGATCATTGAGCTTGACACATAGTGCCTCTACTTCTTCTATATTCGCTGCATCCTTTGTCACTACTTTTTTTATTTCTTCTGATACCTTCAGTGGTGTACTAGGTTTCACCTGTACTTCTAACTTTACAACCTTTTTGCAAAGGTCATCCACAATCTCACCATGTTGAATGACCTTGGCCTCTGCAAATATTTTCTCTATCATGCTTGCATCTGCAAAATTGGTACAAGCAAGTGCTACAACATTGTCTAGTCTGTGTCTATTTTCTTCCCAATTATTAGCTTTATGTTCCACTTCCGTGATTGTTTTCTTCATTTTTCTAACATTCTTATTTTCTACGTTTTCCTGTTTAAACAAAGCACATTCTCTTACCTTTATTTATGCGACCACAACATTATGCATTTCATACACTTATTATAGTGGCATCTACAAGAAATCAATGGTCACATGGACCAATATCTTGGCTTTAGTATTTAATTATGTCATTCCCAGGTCAAGTGCTTTACCCACCACTTGAGTCCTTACCGACAGAATTAGAATTGGTGCATCACTTGGTTTCTCTTCTGACATGTCTGATAAGTATTATGACTATGTCACTTGTGGTGTATAATCATTTGTGACTCGTATTTCTTTTACAACTTTACAGAGCACCCTCAGTAGATCTATGATACTTCCTATGAGCTCTATTTGTCAATGATATATTTTATTCAAGCTTTGTTGCGTAACTTCTTCCATTGCTTCAGTCATAAGGTTAAAATATTCACCATCAAGGCTGATGGTATTTGTTGTTTTGTTAACCTTTATTTTCTTTCACCTTGTCTCGGTCTACTCTCCCTCATGATGTTTCCTCTTCTCACCTACCCCTAAGTCTATCAGGTTTGTACTTGAACTATCTTGGGTAGGGTTTGGATCTTGCATGTAGGGCGATGGGTCCCCTATCTACACACCATCATTTTGTTTTTGTTGGTCATTATGTCGCAGCACTTCTTCAACAACTATTATGTCATCTGTGACAGGAACCAACCATTCTTCCAGCCAATATAGGTTAATGGCCTCAAATTATTCTTCGGTCAACAAAAAATGGGTCTCCAACCATTGGAATTGTGGATATTGTCACAGATGCAAGAAGATGTGATTTGGCACAATGAAAAATTTAATGAAAGATTCAAAACCATCAAATGGTTTTGTATGTAATTCTTTCCTACTTATTTACTTGACATAGTATGGCCTCTTCTTGCATAAAGAATTGCACATTTTTGTCTCTCTATTTTTTTGTCATCTTTGTCTTACCAAATATTCTGGTATCGCACTCCTCGACAGTGCACTGGTATGTATACCACTTGGTAGTTTGTTGGTTCTGACCATCCGACAAATTAAATTTAAATGAGTATACAGAATTAGTGAAATGGAGTACCTCTTTCCTGTGGGTCTTCTACATCTGTCAATAACTCATTCAATTGATAATGTGACCAATTAATTTGAACTCTCTCTACATAGAGTTCAGCCACTGCGATCACCCCCACAGTGCATTGGTTCGGTTGCATATTCTTCAACAATTTGCTATCCAATATCTTCGTACCAAACTGAAAAGTATGGTAATTGATGGAATTGTCTAAGAGCCCTATAGTATCCGTAGAAAAATTATACTTGTGGTCTAAACCTGCAAGTGGTAATATTGTAATTGTTGCTATGAGTTTGACATCCACAAAAACTTTCTCATCAATCCAAAGGTAGCCACCATGAAATGATACCAATAACTGCTTAACACACGCATTTCCTTCTACACTTCAACCGAAATGCGACATGAATAGTCATGACAGTAGACCTACATGGTCCATACCTCTTGCCCATTCCATTGAAGTAAGGCACTTCGAGCCATCTGGTATGCCCTGTATAAGAAACATGCAATTCTTTAGGTCCAAATATCATGGTTTCTATGTTCTGTGATTAGCGAAGTTCAACTTCTGAAGGTTGGAAAGAATGTTCTACAAAACTAGAATTCCTTCCGGCATATTTGATGTTTGTAGTGGGTAGCGTGCATTATTCAGAACTTTAATCTTTGGTGCATCAGATCATCTTGGTGGGACATATGGTATCATAGTCTCATGTCCTCATCCTTCCTCCTCTTCCTCCTCCAGTGGTGGCAGTGCTGGTGCTTTTTCCTTTCATCTTGTGGAATGTTTCCCTTTTGTTGCAACAGATGGACCTGGTATGTCTAGACATGACTTGCTTGTCAGGACAAATGGAGGTTGTGGATATTCTTCGGCAAGTGCAAGATGTGGTGGGATTTATCCAACAGTATCTTCCATGATGATTGTAGTCATGAAATCATATTATGCAGTTGTGCTTGTGTTGGAAATCAAAATAACCATGCTCTGTGAAAAAACCGGTTCATCTCTTTCAACTGCAGACAACAATATCTCTCTCACATACCAAATAATGACATTAAACTTGGGCGTGAAGCTTGATAATGTCTAGCCATTTAGTTCTTCCATCCTTCACACACTTGGGTAATTAATTTAAATTTATATGTCCTTTCCATCACATGGGTTGACCGTTAAAATGATCATTAGGAAACTTCTATGCATGATGTTAGTTACTTGTCACGTCAGTGGAAATTATGGTGCAATGATGACCAAAGTGACCCAAAAAGTACGCCACCAAAATATCTCAGGATTTTCAAATTAGTGATGGCTAGTTGTCATTTATATGACTTAAATTCCTCTTGTGATAGCACCATTATTTCTTGTGACTGGTATCCTTCCTTCAACAGATTCCTTTCCTTGTGACAGATGGAGTTTCTTCACCTTCATTTTTCCCACTTGTGACAGACACAGAGTCTATGACAATTTTCCTCTTCTTGTGACTTACTAGCACTTTGCGACGGTCTTTGCATTTGCGGTCGTAGATTTCCTACGGGTTAAACAAAAAATTTCTTTCTTTATTTCTTTCTCTTTCCCTTTCTTTTTATTTTTCTCTGTTTTTATCATTTGACTAAGTCACAACTATCCTAATAAGGATTTAGCCAAATTCCATTTACCAGTCCATTGACAGGTGTTCCATCCAACTTTTCAATTGCACTGCCCCTCCAGTAGTGATATGAATTACAACATACAGTCTTAACCAATGTTTTATTAACTTACCCGTATGCTTAAAGAATTTTCTATCTTTTAGAAGAACAAGTCCTCCAACCTGAAATTTCTTTTTCTTGATGTTGTGATTGTGCCATACTTTCTATCTTTCTTTCTCAACATTTTGATGATATCCTACAACAAAACATTCTTCTTCCAACTCTACCATTTGCGATAGCCTTTCTTCGACAGCACCAACATCTGTGATCTCTTTTTTTGCAACAATCCTTAAGCTGGGTAAAATGTATTCCATTGGAAAGACATCTTATTGCCCATGTACCAAATGAAATTGATTTTGGCCTATCAACCTCTTATAGGTCATGCGATATGCCCACAACACTACAGAAATTTTCTGATCTCAGTCATCTCATTGGACATTGAAAATCTTTGTCAACACATTTTCCATAGTTTTGTTAAATGCTTTGAAAACACCATTCGCTTGAGGGTGATATGGTGTTGTGTTTCTACGCTAGATCTGGAATTCCTCCGCTAATTCCTCAATTAACTGGTTAACAAAATGTGTACCTTGGTCGCTTATCAAACTTATTTATTGGTGTTGCTTCATTCCATTTGGTTATGTATTTGATCGTAGTAATTATATCTTCCCCTATGCGCTTCCCTACTGGACTAATAGGAGCCACAAAATCAATGGCCCATTTATCGAATTCCTACATAGTTATTTTTGGTTCTAATGGAATTTCATCTCGTCGCGACGACTTTCATATCCTCTCCTTTATTCCAAAATTTTCAAAATAACCCTAGTGGTTCAGATCCTTTTATTCAAGGGTATCCTTGGTATGGAGGAAATATTCCTCCATCCTCTCCATATGTAGGCCCCAACCCTACTTATTCAGGTGTGTCTTCTGGAATTCAGAATCCTCTCAGGATTCATGTTTCAAACTACAAGTCAAGTCTCGACCGCACCAATCAGAAGCTTTGATTTTTCAATATTCGATGGAATATCAATAGCTCACGTGTATATGACACTCGTTTTAGTTGGAACCAATCAAACAAATCATAACACACCTCAATTTAGTAAACCCTTAGCATTTGGGTGGAATCATTTTCAAAACATTGTAACTTCTTCACAACCAATGGCTCGGGGAAACCTCAGCCAACCTTATGGGAACATTAGGGACAAAACTTCCTCACACCTAGTTCCTCAATACAAAAATCTAGATATGCCTCAACCCCATTTTATGGCAATGTTAAACTTGATATATCTTTCAAACTAATGAATGACCCTATGTGGCATGATTCGACTTTTCCACTAGTTCCCATCAAACTACCTTCAGATATTCCAATTTGGAGAGGATACTGGTGAGCATGTTACTTATTTTCCTCTATGGTTCTCCTAAAACTCTTTGAACGATGATTAAATTCAGTTGAGACTTTTTCAAAGGACCTTGACTAGTGTACCAGCTAAATGGTACATCGAACTTTCGTATGCTGCTTATGATAGTTTCCTTGATCTATCCACGATTTTTCTTAATCAATTTCAACCTTTGTTCCGGTAAGATGTCGGTACTGATATTTTGTCGACCTTTCGACAGAATAAATCCACTCACATTTTTGATCACCTTCAAAATTGGAGAAAAATAAAGAGGTTGATTAAGGCCAATATTCCTCTCGAATATTTGTTGGAATGGTTTTTGAAATCTCTATTACTATATATTTCAACTTTAGGAGTGACGACCAAAGAGGAAGAAATTCTCAGGGCCCAATAGCTTGACCTGATCTATGTTCACTATGGTATTCTCTATGATATTATAGTTGATGCGCCAAGGTATAATACGAACTTTGAAAATCCTAATCATGGAACGCATATTGATAGCATTGTGGGTTCAGTTTAATCACACACTATGGAATCATAGGAAAAGAAAATACATGAACTATCAGTGAAGCATTCTGTGGTGGAAGCAACCAGGGCTGCTACCCCCTCCCCTTAGAATTTATATGTGTATAATATGCAATCCACCCAAAAGGGCACTCAACAATTTGGTGGGAAGAAAAACAAAGGGAATAAAGGGGAGGGAAATCAAAATAAACAAAATCCCACAAATAATGCTGAGGGGGAAAAGAAAGAAGAAATATGTGAATTTTCCCTGCAAACTTTGTCAAGAATACCACTTGAATTACCAATTCCATTTGATGGAAAAAGCTTAGAAGTGTTGAAGAAAAAACCTACTATCTTCAAGGACCCTATCCTGTAAGGAAAAATGCAACTTCGATCGATTTGAAGAATGTTGGGAGCACTAAGAACACTCTTCGTGCTGATCAATCATACATTAACATGGTTCGATCCCAAAATTTATTTGAAACAAAATCCAAAAACTACAAATTTGAGTCTTTGCAGAAAGATAATAAAAAAAATTGAAACACCAGCCCCACTTTCGATTGAAAACCAACTAAACCTATACCGAAGATACCGAAAGGTGTCTTCAAGAACACATATCACAACCCTAATGTGAGGGTTTCTCCCAACTATTCAGTTGTGGAGGACTTTGTTAACCCAAAAAATCCCTCACTTGGCTCTCCATGGCCTACACCACCCAAGGACACCATTTCACGACCCTCATATCACTCCATTACACCCCCACACCCTCAAAATGGCTTAAGAATGAAGAAAAGGGCTTAAAAACCCCAAAAAGGAGCCGAAAATACTCTCCTAGGAGTTAAAGCCCCCCAAAAGGGGCTAAAACCCTAAAAGGAGCTAAAGATAGGGTGAAAGGGGCTAAAATCCCAAAAAAAGGGGCTAAAGCCCTGACCAAGGGCTTAAAACCCTAAAAGTCCCCAAAAAAGCTATAAAAGGAGGGTGGGGGGTCACTCTAAAAACACACCTCTCTTGCATACTGTTATGCTGCCTGTGGATGCCTTGAGACAACTTTGCCTCTCAAGCCACCCACATCTATCTCTCTTCCACTCATTTCCCCCATTGAGCCATAGCTCCTCTTCCATTGCTGAGTGAGATAGGGAGGTGCTTCCTTCCAGCCAGGGCATGGTGGCCCATTTCACCAAAGGAGGTATAATCTTGTTGTTTTTCATGTATTTTTATAGCTTAGTTGTTTTCTATCCCTTGTTTATTTGTAGTTTTGTTTATTAACATGTTTTGCAAGTTTGTTTTTGCTTAATAGTTGTTGGCAGGTTGCCAAGGCGAATCCCTAACAGTGTTTGCAGAGGGTCTCACGACCATTTTTTTCTTGCTTGTCCTTTACTTTCTATCCATTCCACTTTATTTTTTGTATTTTCACACACAAGAACCTACCCTTCTGTCCTATAGATAGAAGGGAGCCATTCCTGCCCCTGTAGCAGGGAGAAATCCCTGCTACAAAACTGGCGACCATACCAGGTCGATACCACAAGATCCCTGGGTTAGTTTTCAAAGTTTTAGTTTCTTGTTCAGTTTTTTTCCCTAGGTTAATTTTTCTATTAAATGTAGCTTATATTGCTGTTTATTTACATTTTCAGTTATTGTTGACCCTCCTCAAGGCCAATCCAATCCCATTAGGCCACAGTACCAGTTACTGTTTGCCATTGTATGATTTGCAAATCACTCAACTGTGCAAAAACAGCCGAACCAAATTTTTGAAAATTCACCTATGTTTGGGCTGATTTTTTGCCCAAATAGTTGAGCCATTTGTGAATCGTCCCATTATTAGGGGTAAAAGGGCTCGTTTCTGAAGTGGATTTTCAACCATTTGAGGTAAATCCTCACGGTTTGATCATAATCCACTTCACAAAAATAGGACCTTTAGAGGTGCACGACCCATTTTTGAGCTTCACTGTTTGCTTTTATTGGGACTGTGAGTGTGGCTCAACCGCCTCTATTTATATGAACCATTTCATTACTGTTGCTGTTTCATTTTATTGAAATTTCATTTACATAACAAAGTGTAAATTAAATACTCAATGGGTTAATGAATGTAGTTTAACTAAAATTGACAATAAAATTAACAGTCTTGCTTACCCTTCCTCCTCTACCGAGTCATCACCCTTTGGGGTATTCTAGGATATGACGAAGGGCAATCTCATATAGTCCTAGGCCCTTCATTGAATATTTTTCTAAAACCATTAAAACCAGATGACCTGGAAGGTAGAGGGGGTAGAGAAGGAGGGCTTCTCACAGCGCTAAGCGTCCTCCCTATTGACCAATATTGCATCCAGGAGGTGACCTATGGATCTACGGATGGGCTTAGTCCCATTGTGTTGAGAGCCCAACACCTTCTCTTGGTTAAAGAGGAATATCGGTGTAAGGTAGTCATCTAGTTAGGCCATCAACATTCAGGGTTAAAAATGTATCTGTTTACAAATTTTTGATTACTCAATGCTTGCATCCACAATGACATGAACTCTACCACAATATGATGAATTCATAAACCATTTGCAGCTACCAAATACCAAAAAGACAAAAAAACAAATACACCATACCAAGTAATCAACCCAACTCAATTCATGACGCTGAGAGGGACTTAAAATTTATCAATTTACACTAAGTTCAAACAATCTGCAGTCTTTGAGGACATAAGTCCTTGACTGCTTCAATCATGGGAAGTACTTGGGCTCTGCCCAGAAACTCATTGTGAGGAGTACCATGGGAACCCCAAAGTAGCTGGCCATTGAGAGGAATTTCCAAGCGAAATGGGCAACGACCCCCACCGATTGAGTAGAAAACACCCATGAGGAAAAATCCAAGCATTGTCTTCTGGCAGTCTTGGTGGCCGAGTGAGCACCTACAGCCAATAGGAAGCCATTGAAACCGAGGTCCAAACATCATTCCCACTAGTTTGATAAACATCTAACATAATTAATCCCCCACTCTCTTCCTCATGCCTAAGAGGCAAACCACCACCATTTGGAACGTTGAATCGACACCGTCGAGCCTATTCTCGATGACTTCGCACACCATCAAAAGGACACATAGCCTCTTATTCAAAATCAGACCCATATCAGTCTAAACCAGACCTCCACACAACACCATCAATCACCATGGCTGGTGCAAATCCAGATCCATTTTCTGGCATAACCATAGCAAGTGGACCCATGTCCACACCACAACCTGTCACCAACTACCCTGCAGGTGGCCTAAGCACAGTCATGCAAACTGTCATCAATCAACTACCACCACCTATAGTGACCAGCCAAGCTATCCCATCTGCAACGCATAGGGGTAGTGGGCCTTCCACATACACTGCCCCTCTTGCCACACAGGGGTGCATTGGACCGTCCACTTACATTGCCCCTACTATCATACATGGGGGAAATGTCCCCACCACCCATACTGTCCCCCCCACAACACTTGGGGGCATTAGCCATCCACAATGGTGCCACTGCAAGTACCCCCAGTTGTGCATATGCATTATGCACCTGCAAATCCCACCACCATCGCAACCCCATCCCACATCAACTTAGGTTCAAACCTATCTTTCATGGCTCACCTTAACTTGCCTGATTTGGCATGGTTAACAAATGACCCTATCCACCACCAAGATTTTTGGCCACCCATGCCAACCAAGCTGCCATCAGACATTCCCAAGTTTGAAGGCAAGGCAGGGGAATGTCCCCAAAACCATATCATGGCATTCCATCTATGGTGCTCTTCAAACAACATCGTAGACGACTCGATTAGGCTAAGACTATTCCAACACACCCTTATGGGTGCTGCGGGCAAATGGTACATTGAGCTACCACAAGACAAGTATCCTAATTTCAACTCCCTATCTTTCATGTTCCTATTGTATTTACAACTCCCCATCAGATATGACAAAAGGGTGGAGATCCTATTATCCTATCGTCAGAACACCACCACTCATATAACTGACCACATCCATGAGTGGCCGAGATGTCATAGCTTATTTAAAATCCAACTTGACGACAAGATCTTCTTGGATTGGTTCCTTAAGACCTTGCTCCCACCCATAGCAAAGGACGTTGCATCCGAATGTCCCCAATCTGAAGAAGAGGCTATACTGAAAGCCCAACAGTTTGACCTGATCTACGCTTAGTCAGGATACCTGTATATTGTCATCCCAGACACTCCCCGCACTGGCACCGCTTACTGCTATGCACCAAGGGCATCCCATGCTACAAATGGCATCATAGGCTCAGTTTCGCAATAGCCACAGCCCTGTCTGACACCACTTGTAGCTCAACCACAACCAAGCAATATTGCTAGTGTTGCTTACCAGAGCCAAACTCCAGACTATGCCAGAATGATGTCCCAGTCCAGAGCAACAACTTCCTACGCACAATCTGTGCCACCACAGCAGGCTCAAGCCATGGTTTGGCCAACACAGTAGTATGTGGGGCAAATGCCCACATTTGTGGTACTACCACCCCCACAAATCTACTATGTACTACCAATGCAACTAGTTCAAGCCGCCACCCCCACTCCACCCATTCTATTGGGACAAGTGTTTGCACAACAAAACTGTCCCAACCAGCCTATCCCCAACAATCAATAAGGGCTATCTATAAATAATAGGCCCCGGAACCAAGGCAATAACCAACCATAGGGAGGCAGTCAACAACCGAATCCCCCCAATAATGCAGTGGCAAACCAAATAGACCAAAACCCCCCATGACCAAATGCACCAAGACACAACGCCCCGTTACACATAAACCAACCATGCACACTCTATGAAGTCTATGGGCACTACACATTCAAGTGTCCCCTCATGGGTCGAGCTAAGAAATCCATTTAGAACGAGGCTCGACAGGCTGCCAACGTGACAAACCAAGCCCAACCCAACCCAGCACCAAAAGGACCTCCTCCTATGGTGCTTCAAAACCCGCTACCAGTCGAAGGATTGGTGGAAACCGTGACCCCTCCCCAAGCCAATCCCAATTCTCTAGGGGCACCTCCCACGACCGAAATAAGTGTCCACCACCTGCTAGCCATGACGACTGAAGAGGTTAACCTACAAACCAAATGAAACCAGTAGGAACCACCACCAAACCTACTGACTCATCAGCAGCATCCACATCTAAGACAATCAACCTACCTCTTCAATTACCCCCATTCCCGCGCCCCCCCCCCCCCCCCCCCCCCATATGCAGAGTTTCCAATAATGCCACGGCTAGAGCTACTGTCAGCTACAACATTGTGGACAATTTGGCCCAAACACCAACTGCCATGTCCACTCTTGAGGTACTTAAAATGTGCCCAATGCAGCGGAAAGCGTTACTAGCCGCCCTTGGGGCAGTAGACCCCTCTGACTCCAAGTTGATCATATTCAACATGGAGAATGGATAACCGCACATGCCATCCCCCATCACCTTTCAAATCTTGGTCTCTATTCGGAACTTGGTTGTGCACCATTGGATAGTGGGTGAGAGAGCATCCACATGGGTTATGTCTACCCTAGTCTGGTAGAAACTGGGATCCCCAATTCTGCAACCATCCTCCACAACCCTGTAGGATTATGATGGCCATCCACCAAATCCCAAGGAATCCTTCCACACTTCCCCATCACATTAGCTGGGAAGACAGTGCTGATTGACATAGAAGTTGTCAACGCTCAACTAGACTATAACCTTCTCCTCGGGAGAAGTTATATGTACCCCATGAGAGTGGTCACATCAACTATCTTCCACCTCATGATGTTCCCCCATGAAGGGAAGATCATGACAGTTGATCAACTCACTTATCATGATCTGCAAGGGTTAACAACACCCGCCAACGTTATCCCCACCATCACCACCATTGAGCCGCAAGGGACGACCACACATGCCAATGTCATCCCTGCAATCAACACCATGGTTGAAAACACACCAGCCTCCCCATTGTTGAATGTGGGCCCTGGGTTGTTTGTTGATACCACCATGATGGCTCCTTTCCCATTAGTGTCACCACCACCAAAACAAAATGAAACTACGGACTTGTGCATGGTCTCATAAAAACAACCATAGCCACAGCCCCAACCACAACCACAACATCGTCTACAGCCACAACACAACCAACAAATGCAACATCACCCGCAACAGCAACATTATGCACAGCCACAACCAGAATCACATCCCCACATGCAACCAGGAGGGAGTTATCTGGGCTCATCTCTAGTCCATACGATTACATTCCTCTTTCCCCCACCTAGTGTCATGAGCAAGCAGGTAATGGCCACCTTAAGCCTACCCAACTTTACATTGGGAATTTCGGTGTGGTATCTTGATCCACCATCTCAACCACCAATGCCATAGGTTGTATTAACCCCGATGCAACCCATTGCGATCGAGTCTCACCCTCCACCCGGCCCAAAAAAGTCAACCACCACACCTGCACTGCCCCACTCGAAAAGGGCCAAGGGAAAGAATGTCAAAACTACCGCAAAACCTCGGTCGATCCCGCCTTGCGCTGTTTGTGAGGAATAGGGCCATCCAACTCAGAATTTCCCTGAGATCCCAATGATCCCCGTGTGTTTGGATTCCATGGATACAAACAAAAACCTCCCCATAGTTGAGCTTCCAAGTGCGCCAGTAGTAAGAAACAAGGCATTGAGAACAAACCATGCTTGCACCCTCTACTATTTGTATGGACATTACTCTCACCATTGCCAAGACTTGTCCGAATTTCAAATGGGTCTAGCTGACCTCCGTCAACATTCCCTTGAGTCTGAAATCACCTTGATAGAAGAACCTCACCCACCACCTCCTTCTTCAGATGCCATGTCCATTTACATGATGTCCAGTTCCACCGACCCGCTCATCTCCTCCTCCAACGATGGTCCATCAGACCTGTCTCTTTGTTTCTTCCACAACGATAAGGAGATACTTGAAGCTCTGAACGCCTCAAAATACCCATGGGATGACATGCACCATCGCTTGTTCTTCCTCCCTGAAGAACTTGTGTTGCAGTCTGACCCGTTTTTCGTGGAGACCAAAGATTTCATCCATGGGAAGGTCGACTAGTTCAAGAGCCCCATCCCATCACTAGATGCCTTCCAAGAAGGGAATATGGTGAAAATTTCACCAACCATTAAAATCGACATCTCAACCAATTCTGAGATCGTCGAAGAGATCATGTTGGGGGCATCTTGCTCCCCGAAAGAGGTCGATGCCTACAAATCTCTCTTCCAATGATTCTGTGACATGTTCACCTGGTCTTACACCAAAATTCCTAGCTTGGATCCATCCATTGTGGAAAACCACATCGACACATGGCCCGATGTGGCTCTCGTACGCCAAAAGCAACAACCCATCCACCCGTCCAAAGTGGTCGTGGTTAACGCCGAGATAGAGAAGTTGCACACAACCGGATTCATCTACCCCATTGCATACACCATTTGGGTTTCTAATCCTGTTCCCGTGAATAAAAAATAGGGTACCATCCACATCTACACCGACTTTTGTGACCTCAATGGGGCGGGTCCCAAAGACAACTTCTCCACACCCTTCATCGATCAGATCATCGATTCATGTGCCGAACATGAGGCCTTTTCCTTCATGGACATATTTTTTGGCTATAACCAAATCCAAATCTAGAAAGAAGACCGTTATAAGACGACATTCACAACCTCGTGGGGCACATTCTTGTATCGAGTCACACCCTTTGGCCTGAAAAATGCTGGAGCCACCTTCCAACGCTCCATGACATAATGCTTCCGCAACCTCATTCACATCATATTGGTTTGTTTCAACAACCTCATTGCGCGGTCGCAGAATCAAACACAACACATAGACGACTTGTGACAAGTCTTCATACGATGTTTCTAGTACAGAATCCGCTTGAACCCTTTCAAGTGTGTCTTCTGTGTCTCAACGGGCCATCTCCTAGGGTTCATCATGTCACATAAAGGAGTGACTGCTAACCCCATGGAAGTCCAAACGACTTTCCCTCTAACGTCACCCCTTTGAGTGAGGACAGTTCAGCTTGTATTATAATCTTTCCATTTGTTGTTTTACACATTTTTCAAAATTGAGTCTTATGTATCATTTCCTCTCATTGCTTCAGATGGAGCACACCTCAAACTAGTATATTAGATTCCCTGATGGAGAAAGCAGATGGTCACCGAACTTCACCTCGACTGCATGGGTCATCTACTCCCCATATCACGAGTTGATCCACATCGATGGAATATGCGTGGGCACCACAACCAAAAACCAGGCTGAATATGATGTTGCCAATGGCCTCTTGGCCGCTGCTCTCTAGTTAGGGATTCACCATCTCGATGTCTTCTTAGACTCCCAGCTGCTTGTTTCTTAGTTGAACAACTACTATCGGGTACGTGATCCCTACCTCTTTAGAAAGTAACTGTGCACTAAATAGATGGTTAGAACATTTGAATCCATCACATTCACACATATTCCCAGAAACCTCAATAGTGTCACAGATCAAATGGATAATGATATTCTAAATTGGCACATCCACAACCGCATAGATGAAACATACAACCATAACATCATGCATAACTTTGTCCAAAAATGCACACACAAGTGTAATAACACATCACATAGACATTTACATTCCACATCATCATAAAAAGAATCACATAGTAAAAGCGCATCCACGTGCATCAAAAATATATATATAGATAAATAGATAAGTGTAATACCCTGGTTTTAATCCCCGCTTGCATTAAAATAAATAAGATACTTATGTTGTAAATAATCTTGGTGCGGAGCTCAAGGCCAAGGCCCCACCATAAGATTTGGTTATGTTGTGTTTCTGATTAGGAATGGTCACCGATGGTATATCGGGACATGCGGCATATATTTAATTACGACATCATGTATACCCGCTTTTTAATTAAAACAACTCAACCAGCTATGGTCGCAACAACCAAATTGAGAAGGGGCACGATTCCAAAGGATAAGGAAGGGGGGGGGGGAACATAAATGTGGAACGTGGGGTCACGAGACAAAATTATGTGTCACCACCTCCCTTGGTTATTTTGCTTTTGTTGGTTGAGGCAGAGATTGGCTGGAAAGAAGACCGTTGCCATGCCACGCTTGCTCTCCTCTCCACGACGTGGGAACCGTTTCTTCCCACTCCCTCGATTCTTGGCCGCTCATCTTCCTCATGCAGGATGAGAAATGAAAACGTTTTACCAACCATTGCAGGGGGTTCTCTCTCTCTCTCTCACGCTAATTGTTGGTCTGCAATTCGTTTTTTTTCCCATCCACACAGAGAATCGATTTTTGCCTCCATGCATTGCACTGTGTACTATTTTCGTTCACCATTCGAATCGCAGTGGAAACTATTGGAATTGCTTTTCCACGAATTGATGGGATTGGGGTGATTCTTCCTAGGAATCTACGTTAAACTGTGTATGTTAGCTGTGATTTTGGATCATTTTCCGATCTGTGTAAGTTTCCCAGTGATAGTATTGAAGGTTGGATCGTGGTGGGTTCATCATATTTGTCCTTGGACTAGTTTTGGGTTGGTGAATGATGGCCTGAGATGCTTGAAAAAGCTGGTGGGTTGAGAACCACACAGACAGAGCTATTGAGTTGGATTTCTTCTCCACAACCCCTGAAGAGCATTGGAGGGAAGATCAGGGTCTAAGGGACTGCGTTGCAGAGAAGGGGATGACTTCCTTGTGTTGGGTGTGTGTGGGTGTTCTAGAATCCAGGCTGGCTCTAGTGTTGGTGTCTGCAGCTCTTCAATGAGCTCACCAGCTTAGCATTAGCCTTTCCCAGCTCTTGGATGGCTTGATAAACCCAACGCTGTTGGCTTGGATGATCTGTTGTTAGCCTGATAAAACCAACCGTGTTGGATTGGCTGAACTATGTGTTACCATTTTTTCTATGTGTGAGCCTGTTAGTTCCTTATTCCTTGTGGAGTCATGCTCGACTCGAGGGTGGCAGCATTGCTGAGAGATCTAAGAGCATGCTAGCCTATGGTTGGGTGGAACGTTGCAGCGACATAGCTGGTTGCGGAATGATTTCTTTATAAAGATAAGTAATCTTGTCTATTTTACTTCTGCAATCCTATTTACTGTTAATGATCATGATGAACATGTTGAATGCTTGTTGAATGTATTTTACTTCCGCTGTGTATGATAAATAACTATATATGCATGTTTTTATTTCAAGCATTTAACTTCATCAATTTTTATGAATGTACATGTTCATGGGGCTGGTAGCCCGGATGGTTAACTCCATGGTAGCATCCTCTTCGTCGGTCAGAGGGTTGAGGACGTTACAATAAGTCACATGTCCAAAACATGTCCAATACAAAATGAGAAGCCACATATGCTTTCTCAACAAGATATACATAGAGATACAAAAAATCTTAAGTGCACCAATGCACTAGGGGTAGCACCATCAGGTGCTAATTCATAGTCACCTGGAACCGGTTCGAGACACCTCTCACACCTCTGGGATCAAATTTATATCTCTTTATGAGACCATCGTCTCATGTTTAATAAATTAATTTCAGGACCATTTCCCACAATTCACCTCAATTTACAAAGCCATGACATGACGATGCAAGTGTCTACGAACCTGTACGTGTATCACACTTCTCGATCGCTACTCATGCGAGTTTTTCAGGCCACCACCCGTTAAGGGTTACCATTCTTTAGTTTTGTTTTGTATTTTTAACACATAGTTGTCTTTTCTATTCACCACACCTTACGCAGACCTCTAGACCATTGTCCATAAAATGATTTCTTTTTCTTGCATGTATTTGGCATATAAGTGCCCCTAGACTTGCACTCACATCGCATGTAGTCAAGTCCGTCCACCACAACACACACACACGCTCTCCTGACCTCTGTCCGAAAGCCACTGTGGTTTACATGCCTCTGCCACATCAACTCACGAGCCTCTGTCACGATCTATCCCGCGCATGTATTGGTATGTTTGAGAGCTTTCTGCTCCATCCATACTGCACGAATGACCTTTGGACCACTATCCACAATCCTGACATGGGGCACCACCTGTGCCACCACAATCAGTTGACCATACTGGAGTTTCATTTAAGCTCTTTTCTAACTCCTTAAAATAATGAAAAGATAGCCGAGCGCAGCTGCTTCCTTTCCCACTCACTAAAGTATAGGAAAGGGCATCTACATCGTCTCATTACCTCCTTTTGCAGACCCTATAGACCATCAATTGAAAAGGACCTCCTTGGCACATTCAAGCCAAGACCATTCAGCTCTGCATACTTTTATGCTTTCTTGGGTAGAGGAGCCGCACCTTACGAAAAATCTCACTATATGTTGTCGCTAAGATCTTTTCTATCCTTCTCATCAAGAAAATATTGCCGAGCAAACTTGGTTTCATTCATGCTTGTAAAAGTATCTGAATGAACGTCTAGTCAGTATAGGTTTAACCTTTTTTGGCCTAATTGGACTACCAATGGTAAAGAAGTCTCTCATCCACTACAGGATGGGTGAGCTCTCCTATGTATACTTTTATCCTTTTTTGGGCATAGGAGACTACCAACGAAAAAGAACCCCCATTGGAGTCTTCTTCGTGCTTTCAGATCTCTAAAATTGAAATCACCATCAAGCATTTACCTTTTCAGGCTAGCCAAAAATCCACGAGATCGTACCACAACAGTGTCCCTAGACACCACCCCATAGAAAACAGCTTGGCAGCATTCCCACATTGGGTCACCTTTGTTTAGAGTACTCTGCAATGTGTCTTCCTTATATCCCATCAGTATCAAAAGTGTCCACCTCCTCCAAGTATTTCCCATCTACAACGACATTCTCGGTATTACAGCTATGATCCCATTCCCATGAGTCAAGTTTCATTTGCTGCCTGGTCCGCCCTACCGTCATACTCTGAACAAAGGAAGTTTTAGTCTCCCACACTCCCCCTACCACTGTTCAACTCTTTAACTCCCCTTCCCCCTCAATTCAGTGAGTCAATCTGCATATTGTCTCACACCTTTTGGTTATCTCCCTCACACTCCTGGTCAAGGAAACATCATTGCCTTGACTAGGGGCAGGTCTCCCTCTGTCGATGACAACACACATATTGCAGAGGATAGACCCATAGGTCCCTATATCTTTGTTTCATTAACCTCATTGATGAGTTCCTTGGACCACTTGAGAGGATCCCTTAGTGCCTCTGGGGATGGTTGTTTCTCACGTGCTCAACTCCAACTCCATCATCGCATCGTTGAGATTCGTACAGGGTTTTGGTCCACACAGTACTTCGTCGAAGACCCCGGATGTCACCTGACTCTAGCACATTGATGAGTCCACTCAAGGGACCTAAATAGGTTATGTCCCTTGTGATTTTTTGGTTACGTTGGAGACAGTGTTTAGAAGCCCCAACAGTGCTTCGATATAGATTTATGATTGACGCAGAATACTTGTACCATAGAGACTCTGACTCTCCATCAGTGATTACATACAACTATGTACCATTCCAGATCTAGCAGACCGTTAGTCATGAAGATATAGCATTCCATGAGAATGCCATGGGTCCAATGTACCAGATCGGTATTGAATCCAGCCTCACTTTGAGGCAACCATTATTGTATTATCAGTTGTATATGATCAACTCTTGTATTTTAGAGCATAGATCAACTTATACTTTTGACATAGTCACGAGCATGGGGATGCCCACCTCATCCATATACATGTCACACATTATTTTTATCTCACCGATTGATGGGAACCATATTAATACAAAAACCAAAATCCACCATGCCCCAGCCCCAGAAGCACCACCTCTCCATAGCAAATCCTATGATGTCTATCGGCCATACGATGAGCTCCTACCCTCACACATCAGGGGGCAATCTGTTAACCCAAAAAATCCCTCACTCAGCTCTCCATGCCCTACACAAACCAAGGATACCATTTCACGACCCTCATATCACTCCATTAGAGCCCCACACCCTCAAAATGGCTTAAGAATGAAGAAAAGGGCTTAAAACCCCCAAAAGGGAGCCTAAAATACTCTCCTAGGAGCTAAATCCCCCAAAAAGGGGATAAAACCCTAAAAGGATCTAAAGTTAGGGTGGAAGAGGCTAAAATCCCAAAAAAAGGGGCTAAAGCCTTGACCAAGGGCTTAAAACCCTAAAAGTCCCCAAAAAATCTATAAAAGGAGGGTGGGTGGTCACTCTCAAAACATACCTCTCTTGCATACTGTTATGCTACATGTGGATGCTTTGAGACAGCTTTTCCTCTCAAGCACCCACATCCCTCTCTCTTCCACTCATTTCTCCCATTGAACCATAACTCCTCTTCCATTGCTGAGTGAGATAGGGAGGTGCTTCCTTCCAACCAGGGCATGGTGGCCCATTTCACCAAAGGAGGTATAATATTATTATTTTTCATGTATTTGTATAGCTTAGTTGTTTTCTAACCCTTGTTTATTTGCAGGTTTGTTTATTAACATGTTTTGCAAGTTTTTTTTTGCTTAATAGTCGTTTGCAGGTTGCCAAGGCGAAGCCCTAATAGTGTTTGTAGAGGGGCTCACGACCATTATTTTCTTGCTTGTCATTTGATTTCTATCCATTCTTCTTTCTTTTCTGCATTTTCACACACGGGAACCTACCCTTCTATCCTATAGATAGAAGGGATCCATTCGTTCCCCTGTAGCAAGGATAAATCCCTGCTACAGACTTGTCCCAAACTCCTTGCGCTATGTCCACTTTAGAAGTGTTACAAAGTTGTACTTCACAGTGTAATGCACTTCTAGAAGCTATCGGTAGTACCAATTCTGTGATATTAATGACCAATTTTGAACTATCTAATGTCAAACCTCGCTTTCCCTACCATGTAGCCTTCCAAATTGAAGTATTCCATGGTGGTAAAACCATTGGTGAACTGTTATAAAAGAAGGTGCGTCTACATGTGTAATGGCTATTTTGTGTTGGATACCTTTGGGATCCCCTGAGTTGGTGTTGTAAAATACCTTGTTGGTCACATTCAATGGAATTTATTTATGTCTGCATGGTATCCTGCCTTCTTTTGATATAGAATTGATAGGGAAAATGATTTCAATAGAGGTATATGTTGTTTATTCCAACTTGGATTACAATTTACTATTGGGTAGGAATTGTAACTATTCCATGTGCGGTATTCCATCGTCATTCTATCGTGTCCTTGTATTTTGTCATCAAGGGAATATAGTGACTATTGATCAAAGTTATTATACCTATTGGATTCATGTAGACACAATGGAGTCCAATGTTCCCTTTATTTATCAATCACGCCCGACGAATGAAATCTGAGGAGTTGGGATGTACACATCACTGATGGGCACTTTTGACTTTCCCGCTCCTATAAAATTTCTAGGAATGAATAGTGTAGGGAGGTTTGTTTGTATAGTTGTATATATAATAGATCCATTGGTTATCCCTTCACAAGAAGATTCTGATGTTCCCTTATCATCAATTGAAATATCCTGCCAAGACACATTTGATACTACTATTGATTCCCTCTTGACTCCTTCGGTCTCGGAGGAGACAATAGAACCCTATTTGCTCATGTGAGACTAAGTGAAAGTTTGAAAAACCTATAAACCCTTTTCCTAAGGAAGGAGTTTTATCCAAAAGGTAACATGGAAAAAATTTCCACAACCATACCAATCAGCATCTCCACCAAACTTGACATCATGAAAAATGTCTTTATCAGAGCAAATTCTTCACCCAAGGAAATTACCATTTATACATCCTTGTTCAATGAATTTCATGATGTGTTTTCCTGGTATTACAAGGATATTCTAGGAATAGAACCATCTATTATGGAATATGAAATAAGAACATACCCTAATTTCAAACTTGGTCTACAAAATCTAAGTCCTGTGAACCCATGGAAAGTGGCAGTCGTCAAGGCTGAAGTTGAAAAATTATTGAAGGTTGGTTTCATATACCCCATTTCAATAATGAAATGGGTATCTACCCTGGTCCCAGTGGATAAAAAATAGGGAACTATAGGTGTTTGTACTTACTTTAGATACCTAAACAAGGCATTTCCTAAGGATAACTACCCCACGCCATTCAAAGATCAAATAATTGATGCATGTGTGGATAGAGAAGTATTTTATTTTATGGATGGTTTCTTTGGGTATAATCAAATCTAAAATAAAACCAAGGATCAACATAATATTGCATTCTTCTTCCCCTGGGGTAATTTTGTGTATAAAAATATGTCTTCTGGCTTGAATAATGTCACGACCACCTTCACCATGAATTTCACTTTTCACAACATAAAGCACATTGTCGAACCTTACTTATATGACCTTTCAGATCATTCCAGAAAAAGAAAAGATCACCTGAATCATATTCGTTTGGTATTTGAAAGGTGTCGACACTATAAGATTCGATTAAATCCCCATAAGTGTGTCTTTTGTGTTGCATCAGGATGATTAGGTTTTATTGTTTCCAATAAGGGTATTAGGGTCGATCATTTGAAAGTTGAGGTGATTATTAATCTGCCCTCTCCTCTAACTATTCGACAGCTTCAAAGTCTACAAGGTACGCCTAAATTTTTTAGATGTTTCATAGTGAATCATTCCAAGATAACGAATGGTTCCATGTTCTTTCTTAAGAAATACACCCCTTTTATATGGGATGAATCCACTCAACAATCATTCAAGGCATTAAAGAAAGCATTATTATCAACCCCACTATTGTGTACACCATATTACACCGAGGAATTTATATTATATATGGTATTATCGGACTCTACGGTTGGTGTAGTGTTGGTTCAGAAAGATGATAAGCTCCAGGAGCATGTCATCTATAATCTCATTCGGGCTTTGGATAGACCTAAATAAAGATATTCACATGTCGAGAAGTTGGCCTTAGAGACATTGTATGTCGTTCAAATGTTGCGTCATTACATATTACTCAGGACAACTATTTTGATTGCAGATGTAAGTCCTTTTTCAATATGTTCTATCATGATGGATTGTCTGAGGAAAATTTAATAAATGGATTTTCATACTCCAAGAGTTTGACCTATATTTTTTTTTCTGCTACATCTAAAAACTCCTTAGTATTCATGGAACTTATCTCTGCATTCCCAAGTGGAGAAGTTATAATGATAGAATATGAATCATTGCTTGATGAACACATCTTCTTAATTTCAATCGATGATCCTTCGTATGGAGATATTTTGATATATCTCCAGACTTTGAAATGTCTCATAACCTTCTGAGGAGAAGAGCGATGAAAGTTATGAGTCAATGCAAAAAACTACCTCATTATTGCATATACATTGTATATAAGAGGGGTAGATTATATTCTATGTCATTGTCTCAATGGTGAGGAGACAAAGTTTGTCCTAAATTATTCTCATAGGGGAGCATGTGGGGGTCATTTATCAGGGTTAGCAACGACCCATAAAATATTACGTGTTGTTTATTTTTGGCCCACCATATTTAAAGATTGCGTGGAAGCTGTGAAAAATTGTCATCCTTGTCATCTTTACACCAGAAAGATGTGGTCGCATCCTACTCTACTACATCCCATCATTGCAGTAGGGCCCTTCACCAAGTGGGGGTAGATTTCATGACTTGGAACCATGAACGATAAATACTTCATTATCGTTGTAGACTACTTTACTAAGTGGGAAAAGGTGATGGTGACCTTAAAATCCGATGGTGAGATGATAACATATTTTGTCTTCAATTAAATTATTGCTAGATTCGATATCCCAAATAATATTGTCACAGAACATGTCAGGCACTTCCAAAATAACATCATGACTGAATTAGCTACTTTGTTAGGGTTTAAACAAGACCAAGAGAATGGAAAAGTAGAAGTCATCAATAAAACATTGAAAACCATTCTAAATATTACTATTAATGCAAGTAGAATAAATTGGCACATCATGTTGTATCCTACGCTTTGAGAATATCAAACAACAATCAAGACTACCATAAGGTTCTCCCCTTTCCAACTCATTCACAAGATGGAAGCAGTTACCCCTATAGAATGTGAAATAGCATCGTTAAAAATTGCAATGCATGTGCTACCTGACACTTATGACATAGAATAATGTTTCCTGCATGTAGAGCACCTAGATAAACAATGTAGAGATCCACTTACACTGAATGAAGAACACAAAGAATGGGTCAAAAAATAGTATGACAAAGTTGTTAAACGTAGGGTTTTCTCCAAAGCAGAACTTGTCTTGGTTTAATACCAGGATAAGGAACCCTTGGGGGAAGGAAAGTTCAAGTCCATGTGGTTAGGTCCATATGTTGTGTCTAGAGTATTGAAGAAGGGTGCTTATGAATTAGTAGACTATGATGGTAATAAGCTTCCTGAGCCCCGAAACGAGCTCTACTTGAAAACGTATTATAATTAGCCTATGTGATTTTTATTGTACATATATGTATAAATTTGTAATTAGTTATCATCTATTAGTGTTTCTTATGTAGATATGGATTTGTTTCATATGTCCATGGAGAGGGTCATAATATTCGTCGACAATGCAAGCTGTCATGGTTGTAAACTAGCTTCAACCAGATGGGTAATAGATGCACCTACATGAAAACTAGTTACCTCAATAGGTGGTTATTTAGGTCCTCCAACTAATAATATGGTTGAATATAGTGTGGTCATCAAGCTACTAAGGGGCGCTACAGTACATGATATTACGTGTATTGAGGTTAGACTTGACTCCAAATTAGTATTCTCTTAATCTTAATGGAGATTATCAGGTGAGACATCCTACCCTAATGCATCAGTTATTACGAGTTACATTACTTGAAATCCATTTTAATCACATTATATACACGCATATTCCAAGAAATCAAAACACAATAAATTACTCATATGTGAATTATATCTCATATTGGAATTTTTCACACACATTGTAAAAAATATTCATATGTACATAGAAAAAAATGTAAATAAGTCAATATATATATATATATAGGTCAATTAAAATTGAGTCCTGGTCCAAAAAGATCCACTCATAAGTACATCAAAATACAAAAAAAGGATCACAGTCCCCCTAAATGCTAGGAAGCTATGGACACTGCAGTTTCCTCTGCAAGAGCCTCTCTATAGCACAGGAAGGTCCTAGACACCTTCCTAAGAAGGTGTAACCATGAAGGAGGCACTGCCACTACATTCTCCTCCATGTCAATGGAATCCTCTCCATCCTCAAAGTAGGAATATCATGAGTAAGGAAAGCCATCTTTCCCTCTACAACTCAGAGCATGGCATCCCACCACCTCCCTCA
This sequence comes from Pseudotsuga menziesii, assembly GCA_001517045.1. Taxonomy (NCBI): domain Eukaryota; kingdom Viridiplantae; phylum Streptophyta; class Pinopsida; order Pinales; family Pinaceae; genus Pseudotsuga; species Pseudotsuga menziesii. Next base: position 245,747 of record LPNX010649551.1, read on the forward strand.
ACTGGTTGTACATATGTCCTAGAATGGCCATATGACCTAACAGGTGCAATATCTGCATCACACAATTATGAATTATACTCGTACATTTTACACATTTATATACACTTATTTACAAAAACAATTCAAAGAAAAATTTAAATATTTGAAAAATAAACGACTTAACCATCTCTCCCCATCCCTCTCTAGGCAACAGCATGATCTCAGGATCACCACAGAAGTATAGTCTAGCTTAAGGAAACTCCTCGAAGGAAGTTACTTATTTTCTCCACCATGCATAGAACTCGTCATCATAAGCTCGTCGGATCTCACCTCCACCTTGGTGAACAAAGACATTGCCCCACCTTGTGAGCCTAGGATCACGTGGATGTGGATGGGAGAGTACCACCCTGGCGCTCAATGTAGGTACTTGCTCGAATAAAAAGGCCACTATGATGTTGGGGTATCTGAATTTATTTTTATTACCTAGCTTGCAATTTGACAGTTGCTTCTTCATATTGAAAACTAACCCAGAACACCAAATTTTGTCTTACAGTCCATGTTTAAGGGAGGACTTTCCCACTGGGTTTTTTCCTCTTTCCTTGGTTAAATGGAAATGCAGTATGTAAAGGGTGACTAAGCCTTGTTGCTAGGCCCTATAATTTTCTGATATATTACTCATAATTCAGGCTAAAGGGGGGGTGTTAGAATAATCAACCCATAGTTAGCTACTTTAGACATTAATTAATCCATTTTTGTCTTATTTTCCTAGTTTCCATATTCCACCTTATGCAAGTTGTCATCTACACATCCATAGTGGTAAAACTTGTTAATTTTGAGTCATGGAGTGCTTGGGAAACCTCCTGGAATCAAATATACTTTATTCCTGGCCTCGTGGAATCAAATCTGCTTTAATTCTTTATTCCTTTTTTCTGCTTTATTGCCTGCTTTTTCAGTGCTTTAAGGCAATTGGGAAAGTTTGACTAGGTGAATTTAACTTGTTTTTTGTCCTCCACATCCTCCACTATTTTCTCCTATGAAAAGCATGTATGAGTTGTCCTTCCATCCACTATTATCTTTCCTAATTGATTTTGCCAATTCGTGAGCTCCTAGACAGTTTTGGAAACTGCTTTATGCACCTATGGGGGATTTGCTTAGATTTAGTAAGCCTGCTTTTAACTAGATTTGAATGGCATATTCATGAATTTTAATCCCTCATGTAATTATTTATTGTGGCACCCTATGAATTCACAGGGTTGGCTATTGTACACTTATTCAATACAGTTTAGTGTTCAACTCCATATTCAGTCTCTTTTGTGAGTAATTTTGCATGTGTAAATGGCAATTGATGTGAGTGTAATTGTTCTAACACTGGGTTCAATTTCCACATGGTATTAGAGCCTTTGCAGATCAATTGCTCTCCTTTCAATTTTTTTTGCAGGTTTGAAATCATTGACTGGGAGCATTCTGCTGACTGACGGGACAATTTCTGAGCTATGGATCAATCTCAGAAGATCATCTTGACTCCATTTAATTTCTTTGAATGGAAAGAAGAGATGGAGATACTGTTGAGAGATAAATGCCTCTACATAGTGACTATGGCAATAGAAGCAGAGCCCAATGCAACTGTAGAGAAGATAAAATGGCACAACAAGAGGGATGAGGCCTATGGTCTCCTGTGTCTTAGCATATCCAAAGACCTCTTTTTCCATCTTGATGGATTGACATCACCAAATGAAGTATGGGAGAATCTTGTTGATATTTTTGGAAAGACAGATGAGATGAGGGGACATCAAATTGAAAATGAATTGATCTCCCTGAGTCCCAATAGCTTTGAATCCCCGCAACTCTATTTTTCCAAGTTCAAAGCACTTGTTTTGCAGCTAAAACAATGTGGGATAGAAAACAAGGATGAACAACTGGTCTTGGCCATACTCTTGAAGCTTGGCCCTGACTATTCAGTGTTTGTTTCGACCTTCTATGTCACAAAGTTGACAGCTCGAGCCTGGAAGATGCCTAGCCTTGCAGAATTCATGGAATCTCTCACCCAAGAGAAAGATAAATTGGTGATGATGGGCACCATCAAACCATCCAAATACCAAGCTCTGGTTGCTGGAGATTTGAGGGTGGATTCAAAAATCAAGAAGAAAGCTAAAAATCCACTTGAGCAAAAGAGAGACAAGAACAAGTCTCCGGAGGAGCCTCAAGGTTCCAAGAAGAACTACCAGAAGAAGAAGAACAAAGGAGAAATGAGAAAGTGCGCATACTGCAGTAAGGGAAATCATTCTAAGAGCTCCTGCATGAAGAAGCAAATAGACATGCTGACCCAACTCCTGGAGAAGAATGGCATCTCCCTTCCAGACAGCTCAAAGAAGAGGGAAGGAGGATCAAGTTCAGAAGACAGAGAGAGAGTTCATGCATTGGTTGCTGGCACATCAAGCTCACCTAGTTTCATCATTGATTCTGGAGCTTCAAGACATATGGTTTCGACCAAGGAGGCATTCAACTCACTTGAAATGTCGAAAGGTCCACCAATAGTACTGGGAGATGACTCTCGCACTGAAAGTTTGGGCAAAGGGAGGATTGATATTGACCATGGTAAGTTCAGCAATGTGTTGTATGTTCCAGGTCTTGCCTCTAACCTTTTATCAGTGTATCAGATGACCCACACAGGGTCTACAAATAAGGTCATATTCTCCCCTGATGAAGTTGAGATCACAGAGATCTCAAGTGGTAAAGTCATTGCAAAAGGAGTTGCAAATCATACTTCGAAGGTATACATGTTCTCACACTTCCTACCCTACTCAAACCCCTCTACTCTTCTGATTCATGCTAATGAGGCAAGCAAGCTTTGGAATCAAATATTTGGCCACCTAAATTACAAGTATCTTTCTGATCTTAGTGAAAAAGAAATGGTCATAGGGTTACCCAAGATAAAAAAATTCCAAAGGAGTCTGTCAAGGTTGCATCCTAGGAAAACACCCAAAGCATAAATTTGAGAGAGCTAGTCATGAGAGAACCTCTGCACCTCTTGAGTTGATCCACAATGATGTTGCTGGCCCATTACCTCATATGTCCATGAGTCAAGAAAAATATGCATTGATTTTTATAGATGTCTTTTCCAGGTATTGTTGGGTTTACTTCGTGAAACACAAGTCTAAATTTTTTGGCCTCTTCAAAGTCTTTAAGGCTTTGGTTGAAAACCAGTCTGGGAGGAAACTCAAGGTCCTCAGATCTGAAAATGGTGGTGAGTATGTCAAGTCTGAGTTTATTCAATATTGTGCAGATGCAGGTATTCATATGTAGCATTCTATCCCTTACACACCACAGCAGAATGGTGTTGCTGAGAGGAAGAACAGATCACTGAAAGAGATGGCAACCTACATGATGGAGGATAAGACTTTGCCACCAAAGTACTGGGCCGAAGCTATAAAATGTGCAGCCTATATCCAGAATAGAGTGCCTCATAAATAACTTGATGGTATGATTCTTTTTGAAGCATGGAGTGGGCACAAGCCAGATGTGACCCATTTCAGGATTTTTGGCTCAAGGGATTGGGCTAGAATTCCAATAGAAAAGAGGAAGGCTTTGCAGCCCCAAATCCAAGAGTGTCTATTTGTTGGGTACTCTGAAGATTCAAAAGGGTACAAGCTGATCAATTTGAGCACAAACAAAGCCTTCATTGAAAGGTGTGTTCAGTTTCAAGAAGAGCCCCTAGCAGCAGTGGAAGTTAGAGAATCCTCTTCACCACTAGAACCTCTGAATGTAAGTGAAGAGATAGTTGAACATGCTGATTATGATATGTCTGATTATGATGGTCTTATTGCAGATCCTAACAGACCTACAAGGCCAAAATGGGCAGCCAAGACCATTCATGCAGCTGGAGAACTAGCTGGAAATCCTAATGACCCTAGGAGGACTAGATCTCAATATGAGAGTGCTCTATCCATGAAAGATCCTATGTTTGCTGAGAAATTCTATCTGATGGTTGAATCAGATCCTCAGACATATGAAGATGCAGCAGAAGATCCAAGATGGCAAGCGGCCATGAAGGAAGAGTTCAGCTCACTCCATAAGAGCAACACTTGGGAGCTGGTTGATCTTCCCCCAGGGAGGAAGCTATTTCAGTGTAAATGGGTGTACAAGACCAAATTTGCTGCTGATGGTTCACCTCTGAAGTAAAAGGCCAGATTTTTATCCAAGGGCTACTCATAGGTTCATGGCATAGATTACAATGAGACCTTTGCACCAGTGGCAAAGGTGGACTCCATCAGGCTAGCCTGAGCCATTGCAGCTTCAAAGCAATGGGAAGTACATCACATGGATGTGAAGTGTGCTTTCCTGATTGGAGATCTCACTGAAGAGATATACATGCAGCAGCCTCAAGGATTTTCTACTAACCCATCTCTTGTGTGCAGGCTAAAGAAGTCATTGTATGGGCTTAAGCAAGCCCCAGGGCTTGGTATGCCAAGATTGATAGCTTTTTGCTATCACTGAATTTTGTTTGATGCAAATCAGATCCAAATGTCTATTTGAAGCTGATTAATGGTTCATTAATGATCATTTTTTTATATGTTGATGACCTTCTCATTATAGGAAGCTCGAAGGATGAAATTGCTTCCTTGAAGGGTTCAATGAACCAAGCCTTCTCCATGATAGATTTGGGGCTATTGAGCCAATTCTTGGGGCTTGAGATTGCTCAAACCAAAGCTGGAATCAAGGTGAACCAGTCCAAGTATGCCTTGGATTTGTGAAACAAATTTAGAATGAAGGATTGCAATCCAAGCAAGACTCCTTTCCTTTCAGGAGTGAAGCTTGAAGAAGTTGATTCTTCACCTATGGTAAACAATACACTGTATAGGCAATTGATTGGATGTTTGTTGTATCTTACACATACTATACCTGATATTTCTTATGCAGTAAGTGTGGATTCTAGATACATGGATCAGCCTCATGAGATCCATTGGAAAGCAGCCAAAAGGATCCTTAACTTTGTTCAGGGAACAAGGACACATGGGATCTTCTATAAAGAAAAATCTGATCTTGATTTGATTAGGTTTACTGACAATGATTGGGCAGGTGACAGCACAAATCAAAAGTCAACATCAAGATATGTGTTCATGCTTGCAGAAGGGCCAATCAGCTGGTCAAGCAAGAAACAGAGTGCCATTGCACTCTTATCTACAGAAGCAGAGTACAGAGGAGTTGTAAATGCAGCAACTCAATGTTTATGGTTGTAGGGGTTACTTGGAGAGTGTGGCTTCGAATCAGAATACTCAACTACTATCTACTGTGATAATCAAAGTACCATTCGAATTTGCAATGATCCAGTTCAGAAGCAGAGAACCAAACACATTGAGATCCATATGCACTACATCAGAGAGCTTGTGCATGATGGCACCATTCACCTACTCTTCTGTTCATCTTTAGAACAAGTAGCTGATATCTTCACCAAAGTTTTTTGTGAGAAGAAATTCAGCAATCTCAAATCACTGCTGGGGATTGCTGATCATGCTGTGAAGCATGAGTGATGAAAAGATTTCCAAATTTTGTTTTATAGTCCATGTTTAAAGGAGGATTTTCCCACTGGGTTTTTGCCTCTTTCCTTGGTTAAATGGACATGCAATATGTAAAGGGTGACTAAGCCTTGTTGCTAGGCCCTATAATTATATGATATATTACTCATAAGTCAGTCTTAAGGGGGGGTGTTAGAATAATCAACCCATAGTTAGCTACCTTAGACATCAATCAATCCATTTTTGTCTTATTTGCCTAGTTTCCATATTCCACCTTATGCAAGTTGTCATCTACACATCCATAGTGGTCAAACTTGCTAATTTTGAGTCATGTAGTGCTTGGGAAACCTCCTGGAATCAAATCTGCTTTATTCCTGGCCTCCCTAGTGCATGTCTGCTTTTTCTGCTTTATTGCCTGCTTTTTCAGTGCTTTAAGGCAATTGGGAAAGTTTGACTAGGTGAAGTTAACTTGTTTTTTGTCCTCCACATCCTCCACTCTTTTATCCTATGAAAATCATGTATGAGTTGTCCTTCCATCCACTATTAGCTTGCCTAATTTATTTTTCCAATTTGTGAGCTCCTAGACAGTTTTGGAAACTGCTTTATGCACCTATGGGGGATTTGCTTTTTGACTAGATTCGAATGGCATCTTCATGCATTCAAATCCCTCATGTAATTATTTATTGTGGCAGCCTATGACTTCACAGGGTTGGCTATTGTACATTTATTCAATACAGTTTAGTGTTCAGCTCCATATTCAGTCTCTTTTGTGAGTAATTTTGCATGTGTAATTGGCAATTGATGTGAGTGTAATTGTTCTAACACTGGGTTCAATTTCCACATTTGGGTTATTTGCTTATCTTATTTTAATGTTTGTAATGTTTGGTTTAAGGTTATTGAAATCTTTTAAATATTCATGGTTATGCTTTGACTTTCACTAACTTAACTTGTGTATTTCATTAAATCCATATATTAATTTTATACACAATTGGATGTTATGAAAATTAAAAGAACACATGTTTTAGTTTGTTTGAATCCAAATTCCCTAATTTCAATGAGATTTGGTTTTATCATTATTTGGAAATTTATGGATTAAAATTCAACATTCGCGAATGTGAAATTAGTTTGATCATGGATAAGTCTTATTTTCAATAAGCTAATTTGAATTATTATTATTTCTTTCTAGGTTTTCTATTCTTGGAAAATGATTATGTTAGAAACCTATTTGTGGAATTCATTGACTCTCCTATATTATAGGAGTGATTCTTTTCCCAGATACATAACTTATTTCCAACATTTATTTTCTTAAGAATTAAATTGCAAATGTTTTTTTTTAAGGTTTAGGGTTTTCAGATATTGGATTTTCTTTGTAAATAATTTCTAGATTTTTATTTCATAGTTTCGTTTGAATAAATTAAAAAAAACTTGCAAATTTCCAAGCTTCCCAAGTATTTTTATACATTTTTGTGGATGTGGGACCTTTGATTTTAATTTTCCAAATTTTAAATGTTCTCCCAACCCGCAACTTGCGGGATGCAGATTGCGGGAGGTAAAATTTTTATATTTTAATAAAACATTCCCGCAACTTGCAGGATGCGGGAATCACTTTTTAATATTTTCATTCTTGCATCTTTCTGGACCCTAAGTTTATCTTAGGATATAATTTAATTTGATTTCGGTTCTGTAAATTTTGGTAGTTTTATTTTTCACTTAGGGTATTAATTTGGTTTTGATCATTGGTTTTTCCCGATTTGTTTAAATGCTTGTTTTAAACAAATTCGAATTTTCTTCCTGACATGTGATTTCCGATTTTGTTGGGAATATTAATTTTGGATCTTCTTGTTTTTGTTTAGTTTTATTTAGAAACCATGGGCTGTTTTGGAAATCTCTCAACCAATTTGGAGAAAAGCATGCCTGAATAGAGGAGTATTTTCAGAAGTTGGTTACGGTCGGTTTGGATGGGAGCTGAATGAACCAGATTTTCGATGGTTGGATGTTATCCTTCCATTGCTTGTATCTTCTATAAAATCTACCCAAATTTTTGAGAGATGGGGGGTTCTCAGCAGAGCTGAGAGATTTCTCTTTCAAGAATAGAAAGGCTGCTACCGGTGGAGGTTCGAGATGGCTCGAAATATTTCTCTTTCACAGTTTGTAGAGTAGACCAAGAGTTGCGCTGAACAGAGAAAGAAAGTTTTGTTTCATGTTCTGGAAAGTGCTTAACAAGGGGGGGGCACTCAGCTGAGAGCTTTCTCTTTCAGAACAAAAACGTTGCTGCCAGAAAGAGCTTTTGGAAGGGGAAAGATTCAAACAGGAGACTGGATATACTTATTTGTAATTAAAGGTTAATGTATTTTTATAGAACTTGCTATTAATAAAGTGTTGTTATTTTCACATCTCTTGTTATGAGTTCCATTAAATTTCTTTAACAGATCTCATGTTTTTCCTGTTTCAAATGGATTAATGTTGCTAGTTATTCATTTTCAAATCGTTAAATGTGTTTATTTATGACTTATATTTTTCTCTATTACAAATTTATACATCGATAATACTCAGAAAGAATTTCTTCTTTTTGAAAGTTTTATCTGTACCTGCAAGTGATTGAATAGTTAATCTTTAAAGAAACTATGTTGGTTTTTCAACTAACATACAACATACGTATATGCAGGTTATCTTGAATGAATTCATCTTGAGTTGATTTCATTTATTTTTATTAAATGATTGTGATTTAAGCAAGAAGTTGACCATCTCATTTACATTTCTATCAATGTGATTAAAATACTTGTCATTCAAATATCTCAGGATAATCTGTAAATAAATTCAACATTCTCTTTAAGTTACTTATTTAGATTAGGTTTAATTTCATAGCTAGATTTGATTTTCCTTTTATTTCTATCACCCATCGTGTTTTCCAATCTGGGAAACAGATCCTCTTTGGATCAAACTCACAAAAGCCAGTGAAGGCTATTGAAATATGGGAGATCACTACTTTAAAAAACTCGAGGATAAAGCAATACTTGTGTGGGATTTCTTGAAGCCTTTGGCTGGGTCTTCTCTCTGTGTTGTAATCCTTAGACACCCTTTTCAACCACATACTCAACTAAGGCTTTGACAGGAGTGGGATATATATCCATTTTTTCCCCTTAAAAAATTGTTTTTCTTCCATGGATTAGAACTGATCTAACATGGGATTCCCTATTTAGAACATTTATTGTCATTTTTGGTACCCATGCTGCTTGTTGCTAGGTGATGGGAACCTTCACAGTAGTGTTACATGCAAAAAATGAACCTCATACTTTATCTTTTGCGGACTATCCTTTGTTATAAGGCTCCCATATTATGGATTTATCTTCAAGCCCTCGTCTGACTCCTTAAATGTGATTGGATTGTCAAGTTAATTGTTCTTTAAGACTCGTTAAAGTCAATGAAATATCATCCACATCGATATAGGTTTAACCCTTTTCTGAACCATGTGGATTACTTACGAAAAAGGATACTCTAGTTCATTGTGGCTAGAAGAGTATTTCCAGGTATAGGTTTATCTCTTTTTCAGGCCTGGAAGACTAAATTTACAAAAAAAGAAACATTTTTTTTATCTTAATTTTTCTTTTTCGTGCTATGGATTAAAATATGAAAAATATTATGAGCAGTATTTATGTCATTATCATGCTTGTTAAAACTCAATATAAATCACCAAGTTTATTGTTGGTTTCCCAATACTCGTAAATAAATGGAACATACAGAGTGATCTTCCCTTCATTCACACTCGTTAAGCTAAGGCTATATGCTTTATTTTGAAGGAGCATTGGTTCAGTGATATTTTACCCCCTTTTCAGACCTTACCAACTAAATATGAAAAACATATACCTCAGTTCCTCGAAAGTTAAGAGATTTATACTTTGGATTGTTTTATACTTTTCGAACTCAGGAGGAAGGAAATACTCTCTTTACTGTGAGTTTGTTGGAAGTAATTCCCTTGATAAAAGCACTAGGTTGAGTATCTTGGTACTCATATTTCAGTTTCAAACTTCCTAGTTTGAGCTAGCACTTTGAGTTTCTACTCCTCCATCGTTTACTTATTTATAGTACATGGGGAATTTGTTGATGTCTCCTACATTGAAGATGAGTCCAGTTGTTTATCTTAAATTTTTCAGCTTCCTTGAGTCATCTGTATGTCATTCTCACTGTTCAAGGACCCCTAATATATGTATTTTTACATCGATTCTTGTGATGTTTATCCCTGAGTTTGATCTATGCTTAATTGCACCTATCCAGTCTACTAGTTTACTCATTTGACATGTTTAAGGTTTCAGTGCCTTCCCTCTCACACATGGCTTCCTATCATCCCCTGTTAATGATGAAGACTTTTAGTTTTGACAATACATTAGGAACCAATTTTCACATTGGTGGTCTCAGTTGCATTGGTTGTCGATACAAATCTTTTACTGACATCCCGATGGAATCCTCCATATTCGACTTCAACTACTATATTCACATGGTAGGATTCATACGCAGTACTTTGGATTTGGCTTAATACCTTGGGTGTACAACGTATGAAGCCTAAGTTGTTCCAGATCATGTCATGATTTATGACACCACTCCATCTATTGAAGATATATTATTATACTCATGTGGATATGATCCACCTTGTAAACATGTGTGGCCTTTCAGCTAGTATTGTATGATGTATATGTGTCTTGTAAAGGAGATAGTGTTCCACATTATTGAACATGGAATCCTCAATGATGATTTTGTAACAATGACCTCTATTCTGTTGTTTCAAGTACTTCTTTGCATCTTAGATTCTGAGTCCTTTGAGCTAAAATATTGTAATGTATTTCGTCCATCCTTACCCTCTGACCTCACACATTAGGAGGCATCTATTATACATTGAAATGGAACTTCTTCTTCTGAGTAATGACACCAAATGTGTCGTCACACAAAAGGAAAACATGGATATAAGTAGCCCTAACTTTATAAGAGGAGTGGACCCTTGATACATTCCATTAACTCCAGTATCATCTATATTTGCATATAAACTCACTTGTAATACGCAAGTTTCCTTACAACAACTTCTGTATCATATGCGAGTTTCTTTAAAGAAACCCATGTATCAATCCTAAAAGTTGAATAGGCAAGTTTCCTCAAGGAAACTCGTATATCATCCGTAAGTTTCCTTACTACAACCCGCATATTTCATTAATATTTGTTAAAAGTAAAAATATAACTAATCAAAGGGAAGTTGGGGTCGGTTTGGAAACCTTCCTAACTTCCCTAACTATCCTAGACTGAAAATACTTCCTCCCAAATAACTATAAAAGGAGGCGAAGGGCAAGAGGAGAGGGGACCAACTTTGGAGGCAAAGTCATGTTGTAGGATTTCCATTGAGGAGAGGAGAAAGAGGACTCATATCTAGGTTTTCATAGAATCTTGATCAGGAAGAGGATGTGTAATGTTTCCATAAAATCTATCAATAAAGAATGTTTATTCCTTCCATCAATGTGTAATGCATGCTTCAATTGTTGTTGGGTATTGATCTAGATTGTTCATTGATTTGAATTGAAATATTTATATATGTTCATGTGATCTCATATGGTATAACAATTGAAGTTTCTTTGAGGAAGTTTTTTTTGTTGTTGCAAGTGTTGGAGATTTGGAATGAAAGAGTAGATCTTATTTTTCTATCTGCAAACCCATAGTATGTTGGTGGCCTCAAACCCCATCCATATGATAGATTCCCTAACAACAGCTGGGTGACCTTATTATACCCAAATTGCAGCTAATGTTGATGAGGTTGTAATAGACATCTAAAGTCAAAGAGTGGTTTAGTGTGCTTAGCATGGAAACTACCTTTGAAAACTTCTGATGCTTATTGTATGATGCACAGATAAGTTATAGTATAGGGAATACCCCATGGTGAGAAGGACCATTTGGAGTATTGTTATGGAGGGTTATGGAGGCTGAGGAGATGGTATGATTTTCAAGGAGAGTGTAAGTAAATAATGAGGGCGATTGTGTAGTATTGTACTTCTATGTTATTTTGGTTTTATTTTATTTTCCTTTGTTGTATGTATCTATCCATGAATGTATGGATTTATGTACATGTCTTATCATCAAAGTATTCATGGAATCGTTGGGGATACTACAAGCAACTCAATGTAACTAGGCTCTAGAAAACTTCTTTCCTATAGTGATCACTCAAGGATGTGACAAGCTCATAGGAGAGGGAGACTCCCTTATTCTGATAAATTCTAATAATAAATTGTTAAATCAGACCTGAATGGACAAATTGACCCATATTTGGGGGATCCTCTCAATTCTAGAAGGTTCCAACCTAATGTTAAAGGGTAGGTAGAAAGAATGGAGAAGACAATAATATAGAGATGAAACAATACCTCATATGGGGACAATGGTTGTTTTTCTGATGGATTAGATGTTTGATACAATATTTTCTTGTAGTTGGGACACAAATTATTTAAATAAATTTGACCTCTATAAGTACACCAAATTGATATTTTCTTAGGTCATTAAGGAACAAGGGACTTGATAGAGAGCCATTCTTGATAAAGTGGACTATTTCAACCACAAATATAAGGGCTTAGTTAAATTCCTTTGGTATCAAGCATTAAGAGAGGAGAAGAATCAAGAAGAGTATACCCCAATCATAGAGATTTTTGTTGACACCAACCCAACCCTCATATATGTAGATTCAAATTCTGAAGAACAAAACTAGGTGCCACATTATCTAATCTCAATTCTTTTTTTTTGCTTCGTAATAAATGCTGGTGAAAAATATTAAACGATTAATAAACTATCCAATGATTTAAATTGTCAACCAGAGGAGAGTGTAATATTATGAGTTACAGGAAAATATATGCACGGTCAGAGTAACACTAACTTAATCTAATATTCGAAAATAAAACACACACGGCTGAAATGGAAATTAAATCTAGGAAGGCATGAAATTGCATGAAAGGAAACTAATATAATGCTTAATAATGAAACACAAAACTGAAATTGAATCTAGTTTACGAAAGCAGGAACCTGCATGAAAATAAATCTAACCTAGAAAAAAACCTAAAGTTGCATAAAAATGAAATTAAATAGGAAAATATGAGATTGCATAAATTAAAGTTGGTTAAGAAAGCATGAAATTAATCAAAGGAAAAATAATCTATAACAAAACACATGTGACAAATTATAAGTAACAAATGACAAATGATAAATACATGTGAGCTCAGATGAAATCTATATTAACAAATCAAAATAGCAAATCTATTATGGAGAAATCAAAATATTTGCTCTAAAACATCAATGCTATTACAAAATGATCAAATCCATGACTAACTCTCAAAATACATAAATTATCTCTCTACTTCCACACCACTAAAGAGGCCTCTACTACTCCCAAATGAAGAGAGAGAGAACTCTTATTTATACATGAGTTTCTTTGAAAAGAGGATAAATATAGATCCACTTTTCTCTCATCGTATTTTCCATAATTACAAAATATTTATCCCTTCAAATCTTCACACATCCTCTCAAACCCTCTCATGATATTCCTCTTTGGAATTATCTTAAATAATTATCTCCAAATCTTGAAAAGGTGGACGAAATATTTGAGAAGATGTGACAAACATAAGTAGAAGTTGATTTTACTTATGGTTGGTTCTTGTGTGATAACCATGAATATGTAAAATGTTGGTTCTTGTGTTAAGAACATTCATTTCTTTTACTTGTTGTATGCTTGCAATACATAAGATTTGAAGTATACATGCACTGGAAATGATAAGCCATCAATGTACATTAAAAATCCTTTGCTTCATGTTATGAATCATGCCAAAAATAGATCAAATTGTAACAAAGTGTAGTTTGGAAGAGACATGTTGGTCAATGGTAAATGAGATGATGGTATAGGTAAAACAGAATCAAATGGTAATGAATATACTCCTCGCCCCCAAATGAAGATGTGTTATACTTATGAAAATGAGTAAGGAAATGTAACATGGTGAGGGAATTTTCCAAATTCATCGATTTCTAGCATTTAAGGAATTACATGGTTAAATATTAGAAAACAACATACCTCCACTTACCCAAAAAATTGATGAACATTGCAATAGGAATGTGGCTGATGTTGTTGTTGGGTCATGGACTGTGAAGTGAAGGAATATAAATTGCTTGGTTGTATGAGTCAAAATATAAAAGTGGAACCGTGGTACTCTCATATGGCTGGAAGTATGGTGTTGTAAAACTGCTGACAATATCATGAAAAGTATATAGTCTTCACCTGCTAGAAAACTCGATGGTAAAATTATAGCCATACGAATAAATGTGTCAATGTCGGGCATGAAAAGAATTCATTGGATTATCCACCATTGATGAGTGTTGCTAACCAATGTGAGGAAAACTCACCATTGATCTAAATGTGTGCCAAGGTACCTAAGTTTATCTTACGAAGTGCGAATTGTTAATGTATTTGTAACTTTGGAATGTATTCATCTATGTCTCTTATGTCTTGTAACCCAATGTTTATTCTGGGATTTATCTATTATTTAATTGAGTCATGTTGTCATGCCCCGATGCTCCGATCGAGAGGATATATAATGTAAACAAGTCATGTCAAGTCATAGTGGGTAACCCTCCAATTGTCTAAGGGTTAAAGTCCCCGCAGTTCCAGGGCACTAGGGTTATTAGACTCTCCTAGTAGAGGTCGGCCCTGGTAGGGTTTTAGTCATGCCGAGATTAGTATAAATAGAGAGCTAGAGCCTCTATTTGATACAAAACTCATACACACTCAAGTGTAGCGCATAGTTGAGGAAGGAGAAGACATTGGGGATAGACAAGAAGAAGGTTGCTGCTGTTGGGAGTGCATCTTACTATTTTGGGGTTTTACCTTTTGTGTTGATTCTATCTCTGAGGAAGTTGTGGGGTTTTCTCCTTTATGGTTTCCCCGAGGAAAAACACTGTGTTCATTGTCTCTTGTGTTTAATTGTTGTGCGTGTTATTCTCTCAGTTAAAGATTCTAATAATGCTAGCTTAAAGTTGTAAAACTAACATGGTATCAGAGCTAACCTAAGAAGAAGACACTGTGTAGCTATGGGAACTAGGGATTCCTAGTTTTTGAATCTCTCTCCAAATATTTTCAGCAAAAGTAAGGTGGAACAACTCTCCTCCTTAGGGCGCATCTTTCTATCGCAGCAGAATCCAATTCTGATGTTTTTCAGTTTTGGACCTGTCATTGCTGTCGAAAATTAGGGATTTTTATAGAAGAGGAATTTTTTAGTGAGCCCAGGCCTGGATCCCCCCCAAAATCAAAGTTAGGAACAAATTTCAAGGCATTTGGGTGGACAGAACTCTAGAAAAGCAAAACCCTAATTTGCTCCTGAACCGGCTCTACAGGATTTTAGCTCAAATTTCATATCCAACATCTTGACCTAGTAAGATCTAAAATATTTTGTATTTCCATTTAAGGTTATCAGTTAAGATGTCTCACCATACCAAGCTTGATGAAAAGTTTGAGGGAGCTGATAACTTCCAAGCTTGGAAGTATAGGATCTCCCTGGTCCTGGAAGAAAATGAGCTAGACTCCTACATCCATGAGGAGGTTCCAGTTCTAGAGGGAGATGAGGCTAAGCCATTGCATAAGAAGAAGTTGGTTATGGCAAAGAGGATCATTGCTGATTCTATAAAGGATCACCTTATCCCACAGGTGTCCTCTCTCAAGACACCTAAATCTATGTTTGATGCCCTAACCAAATTGTTTGAAGGGAAGAACATAAACCGAAAGATGACTCTAAGAAACCAACTGAAAAATGTGAAGATCCAGAATATAGAAACAATCTAGTCTTACTTCATAAGAGTTTCTTAGATCAAGGAACAACCAGAATCAGTAGATGAAGAAGTGGAAAATGAAGAGATTGGGATGACTACCTTCAATGGCCTTCCTAGGTCATGGGATTCTTTCATCCAAGGAATCTATGCTAGAAAGAAGTTGGTCAATTTCAGTAGACTATGGGAAGTGTGCTCTCAAGAAGAAGCTCAGATAGCAGCTCGAGAAGAAAAGATGGGAAGTGAAGATCAAGTTCTCACAGTACACTCCAAGTCACACTCCAAGTCAACCAAAAGAAAATCTCACCACTTCAGAGGTAAGCACTCTCACAAAGATAACACTAGAAAAGATTTATCTAGGACCATATGTTATACATGTGATGAAGCCAGACATTATGAAAGGAATTGTCCTAAGAAACCAAAGCTAACAAAGAGGAGCAATAAAAGAAGACATCATGCTAATGCTGCATAGGATGATGAACCATCCAAGAAAAGAACCAGATATGAAAGTGAAGATTATTCAAGCGAGGATGAATATGTTTTGATCTCTGCTCTCACAGGTAACATTACTCATGAAAGTGATGATTGGCTTATAGACAGTGGAGCTTCCAAACATATGACTGGATTCAAGAAATCCTTTGTGAGACTGTCAGAACATGAATCATAGCACAAGGTGAAGCTAGGAGATGACTACCAATATCCAATAAAAGGTAGTGGGGAATCTTCCTATAAACTAGACTCTGGAAAGTCTCTAACAATGAAGGAAGTATTGTTTGTGCCAGGACTCAAGAAGAACCTCCTCTCCATATCAGCATTAGATGCAAAAGGAATGCAGTTTGAATTCATAGATGGTCAAGTCATCATGTGGCCAAAAGGAAATACTATCGATGATGCAGTAGTGATTGGAGAACAAGAAGGAGGATTGTACAAATTAAAGGGCCATCAAGAACAAACCTTGGTCCATGACACAGTAGAGCCAAGTGAACTTTGGCATAGAAGGCTTGCACATGTGCATTATAGAGCACTACCTATTGCAAGCAAATTTTTCGAAGGTCTTCCAGAAATCCAAGCAAAACATGATGGGATCTGCAAAGGATGTGCGAAAGGAAAGAATACAAAGAAGAAATTTCGAAGCAGTGAAAGCAAAGCAAAAGGAATCTTGGAAATCATCCACTCCAATGTATGCGGTCCTATGTCATCAAACTCACTAAGCGAGTATGCATATTATGTTTCTTTTATTGATGAGTTTTCTAGGAAGACATGGGTTTACTTCATGAAGAACAAAGATGAAGTATTCAACAAGTTCAAGGAATTCAAAGCCTTGATCGAAAACCACACTAAAAGGAAGATCAAGACCCTTCGATCAGATAATGGCAACGAATTCACTTCAAATGAATTCAAAGAGCTATGCAAAGAATTAGGGATTAAGAGGGAGTTGTCCACTCCTTATAATCCACAACAGAATGGGATTGCAAAGAGGAAGAATAGAACTATCATGGAAGCTGCAAGAGTAATGCTTCATGATCAAGACCTTCCTATGCATCCTTGGGCAGAAGCTACCAGAACAGCGATGTATGTACAGAACCGTACTCCACATAGAGTACTCGAGAACAAGACTCCTGAAGAATTCTTCTCTGGAAAGAATAAAGAAGTAATCCATCTCAGAATATTTGGTTGTCTAGTGTACATACACATCCCAAGAGAGAAGAGAACAAAATTAGATCCTTCAGGAAAGAAGGGTATATTTGTGGGATACTCTGAAAGCTCAAAGGCTTACAGAATATATTTCCCAGGATACAAGAATATTGACATCAACAAGGATGTGACATTTGATGAAGACACATCTTACAACAAATCTAAAAAGATACCTGCTAAAGAACCTGAAGAAGCAGAAGAACCCATAGTTCATGATACAACCATGAACGAAGAAACTCAAGAAGAAGATAGAGAATTTGAAGAACCACAAAGACCTGTAGATCCACCTCTGGAGAAGAATCCTCATAAGAGGAAACTTACTTGGGTATGAGAACTTATCCAAGGTGCAGAAAGATATGGGGCTCTAGAAGAGAATCACAGAGAAGAAAAGAGGACCAATAATGGTCCGGGTATGTAGCATTACTATGTGATTTCATTGATAAAGAACCTTCCAGTTATGAAGAAGCAGCAGAACGAAAAGGATGGAAGGATGCTATGATCAAATAATACTGATCGATCATGGAGAATGATGTTTGGGATGTTGTCCCAAGACTAGATGGGAAGTCAGTTGTAACTTCCAAATGGATCTACAAGATCAAATATGCTGCAGATGGTAGCATTGAAACATATAAGGAAATATTTGTGGCTCAGGGTTTCTCTCAGAAAGAAGGAATAGATTATGAAGAAACCTTTGCACCGGTAGCCAGATACACTTCCATCAGATCAATACTTTCTCTGGCTACAGTAATGAAATGGAAGATACACCAAATGTATGTCAAGACTGCTTTCTTGAATGGTGTAGTGGAAGAGGAAGTGTATGTAGAACAGCCACTCAGTTTTGAGACACATGACAGGGAGTCTCATGTATGCAGATTGAAGAAATCCCTGTACAGTTTGAAATAGGCACCTAGGACATGGTACGGCAGAATCGATAGCTTCTATCCAGTTTGGGCTTTACCAAGAGTAAAGCAGATTCCAACCTTTACTACAAGGTTGAACATGGAAACCCAGTGATGCTTCTACTATATGTAGATCATCTGTTTGTGACAAGTATGGATGGGTTGATTGCTGATACAAAGAGAAAGCTTGCTGCTAAGTTCAAAATGAAGGACTTGGGTATGATGCATTATTTTCTAGGTATGGAAGTGTGGCAGAGTGCAGATGGAATCTTCCTTGGACAAGGGAAGTATGCATTAGAGATCCTGAAGAGGTTTGGGATGATGGAATACAAGACTATGGCCGCAACTATGGCATCAAACCTAAAGCTATTGAGCGATGCTTCATCAGAGTCGGTTGATGCTACGATGTATTGTCATATGATTGGGTCATTAATGTACTGATGAACACAAGACTAGACATTTGCTTTGCTGTGAACACCTTGAGCAAATTCTTGATAGATCCAAGAAATGTTCACTTGATTGCTGCAAAGCATATTCTGAGGTACCTAAGGGGTATAGTTGATTATGGGATCAAGTACGATGCGAATCACAAGATTAACCTGGAGGATTATGTTGGTTCAGATTGGGCAGGCAGTGCCATCGATAAGAAGAGTACTTCAGGGTGTTTCTTTAGTATGGGATCAGGTGTGATCTCTTGACTTAGCAGGAAGCAATCCTATGTGGCACTGAGTATAGCTGAAGCAGAGTATGTCGCAGCTTGTTCAGGTAGCTATGAGGCAGTATGGATGCGGAAGCTACTGTTTGATTTATTTGATCTCTAGTTGGATGCTACTTGTATACATTGTGACATCCAGAGTCGCGTGAAGTTGTCAGAGAATCCATCGTTCCATGACAAGTCGAAGCATATCGAGATCAAGTATCACTATATCAGGGATATGGTGCAGAGGGGAGCAGTGAAGCTCCAGTATGTTGCAACAGAGGAACATATAGCTGATCTGTTGACAAAGCCATTGGCTAGGGTGAAGTTCGAATACTTCAGGGAGAAGCTTGGTGTTCTCCAGATCGAGGTTTCCTCCAAGGAAAAGTGATGAGTCCCATAGCCATTCTGACATGGTGAGAGGATTGGTTCCTTCCATGGTCAGATATAAGGGCTGAGCCATTTTGTCATGGTGAGAGGATTTGGTTCCTTCCATGTCAGATATGAGTGCTGAGATCCATAGCCATTTTGACGAGCAGGTAAGATATAAGGGCTGAGCCATTCTGTCATGGTGAGAGGATTTGGTTCCTTCCATGTTAGATATGAGTGTTGATTTCCATTCTAGGAATGGAGGTACCTGGTCAGTTACCAGGAACACTCAGTCCGGGACTGAGAGAGAGAAATTCTGACGAGCATGTCAGATGTAAGGGCTAAGCCATTCTGTCATGGCTAAAGGATTAAGTTCCTCTCATGTCATATATGCGTGCTGGCCATTCTGATGAGTAGGTCAGATATAAGGGCAACTTCCATTCTATGGGAGAATGGAGGCACCTGGTCCATTACTAGGTAGCTTAGTCTGGGACTGGGGGCCATTCTGGTGAGGGTGTAGGATTGAGTTCCTACCAAGTTAGATGTGAGTGCATGCCTTTCTGACGAGGGTGTAGGATTTGGTTCCTACCAAGTCAGAAGTAAGTGCAGAGCCATTCCATCTTTGTGAGAAGGATGTGTTCCTGCCTGGATGGATGTAAGTGCAGAGCTCTTCTATCATTGTGAACAGGATGTGATTCCCACCTGGATGGAAGTATGGAAATCTTCCATCACTGTGAGCAGGATGTGTTCCCGTCTAGATAGAAGTGTGGAAATCTTCCATCATTGTGAGCAGGATGTGATTCCCTCCTAGATGAAAGTATGAATTTCTTTCATCATTGTGAGCAAGATGTGTTCCCACTTGGATGGAAGTGAGTACGATGCCTTTCTGACGAGCAGGTCAGATGTAAGAGTTGAAGAAGACCTACATGATGGCTAGGCCTACAACAAGCATGAAAGAAGGATGGCTCTGTAGAACTTCCTGTGACAAGAAGAATCATGAGATAGCACATATGATGATGACCAGAGGAGATCCAGATCAAGCTATGATCCATATCTAGTTATGATGACTCTAAGAGATCCAGATCGAGTGATGATCCAGATCCAGCAGTGATGATCCAAATCGAGTGATGATCCAGATCCTGTGATGATGTCTAGTGATGATCCAGATCTAGTGATGATGATCCAGTGATGATCTAGATCAAGTGATGATCCAGATCAAGTGATGATGATCCAATGATGTTCCATATCGTGTCTGATCCAGTGATGTTCCAGATCGAGTATGATCCAGTGATGTTCTAGATTGAGTATGATCCAGTGATGATGATCCAATAATGTTCCAGATCGAGTATGATCCAGTGATGTTCTAGATCAAGTATGATCCAGTGGTGTTCCAGATCGAGTATGATCCAGTGATGATCCAGATCGAGTAATGATCTAGATCCAGAAAAGAAGATGGCATGAAGATGAATATGACTTGGAGATGTAGATGATGAGAAGATCCAGAGAAGAATACTAGTGATGAAAATTGTTTCGAGAGAATACCTTCCTAGTTAAAAGGGAGTGTTAATGTATTTGTAACTTTGGAATGTATTCATCTATGTATCTTATGTCTTGTAACCCGATGTTTATTTCGGGATGTATCTACTATGTAATTGAGTCATGATGTCATGCCCCGATGTTCCAATCGGGAGGATCTATAATGTAAACAAGTCATGTCAAGTCATAGTGGGTAACCCTCCGATTGTCTAAGGGTTAAAGTCCTTGCAGTTTTGGGGTACTAGGGTTATTAGACTCTCCTAGTAGAGGTTGGCCCTTGTATGCTTTTAGTCATGCCAGTATTAGTATAAATAGAGAGCTGGAGTCTCTATTTGATACACAACTCATACACACTCAAGTGTAATGCATAGTTGAGGAATGAGAATACAATGGGGCTAGACAAGAAGAAGGTTATTGTTGTCAGGAGTGCATCTTACTATTTTGGGGTTTTACCTTTTTTGTTGATTCTATCTCTAAGGAAGTTGCAGGATTTTCTCATTTGTGGTTTCCCCGAGGAAAAATACTATGTTCATTATCTCTTGTGTTTAATTGTTGTGCTTTTTATTCTCTCAGTTAAAGATCCTAATAATTCTAGCTTAAAGTTGTAAAACTAACACGAATAAATGAGCTAATGTCAAACCACTTGTAAGATCCAATGATCAAGGGACATTGATGTATTCCCATGATTGTCACTGATCCTGGCACAAATTCAACTTCACAACTTGGGTATTTGAGAAAAGTTCTGATGTTTGGTTCTCATAACATGATGATGACGAGAAATATGTGTAACATAATTCTATTAATTTGTCATAGTGGTATAGGAACTGAAAACACAATCTCGCAAAGAATACAGACAGATAATCATAAAATTGGCAAAATGGTGCTACAATGGAAGTAGCAGCTCTGTATAATCAAAAAATAATGAATAATACAATACAATGATCATGTTGGAAGCATGAATTCCAAATAAATTCAAATTCCTAAAGAGGTCATTCGAATTGAATGAGTGAGCCTAGGTTAACTTAATGTAAGCCATAGTCAACACTCAAGTTAACCACTAATCAAAACCCTAATTGACTCAACTGAGCCCTAACTGAAGTTGGAGTGTAATAAATGACTGAGTATAACTGAAAGTAGCTCAGACACATGTCACTGCAACCCAACCAACAAGTGGTAGAGCATCAATGACTCCAATTAACGTCGGTGAGGTTAACTGAAGTGTAACTGGCCATCAGAAGTGGTTAGAGGCGCCCCTATTGACTCTAGTTCATTAAATAATCAATTTAATGAAGGAAGGCACCTTCACTACTATGTTTAAATGATTGTAACCATCAGTTAGCAATATGAGGCATTTATGACACTCATATCACCCCCAGAGTGCTCTAGTTAGCCTCCCTTAATGTAGGAGAAGGCTAAGTTAGCCTCCTTGACTGAAGGTAGGCATGGGTGTGCTCATTCTCATGTCATTCAGTGTTCCTTTGATGTTAATTAAGTCAATAAAGCTTAGGATGGTGGTTTAACTAGGCCAAATTGACCAAAATGAGTGTGTACGGTGGTAAATGTCTCTAACACCCCCCCTTAAGCTATACTCAAGAGGAGTAGAAAACATAAAGTGCATAAGAATGCTAGGGCCCCAGAAACTAATGCCATAGGTCACCATGTACAATACTGAAACTCAAAAAATGCTCAAAAAACAAACTAAGTGGGGAAAAGAGGGAAAACCCAGTGGGAACCCCCCCCCCTCAAGCTGAACACTGAAAGTAGTTGGATCACCCTAATGAAATCACCCCCAATAGTGAACGGAGGTAAGTGAACTTCTTTTTTGAAAATATCTTCGTGAATATGTTTGCAATCTGCTCATCATTCGGGCAGTATTGTAGAATGATGGTCCTGTCATGCACTAGCTCCCTGATATAGTGCATGTGTATCTCTACATGCTTAGTCCTCTTCCTGGTAACTGGATCTATGGATATCCTAATAGCACTTTGATTGTCACAAAATAGGACAGTGGACAAAGTAATACAAAGATCAAACTCTGAAAGAATGTCTTGCAACCAAACAACTTGGATGCAAGCATTCATCGCTCAATACTCGGCCTGAAGACAATGCTATGGCGGCCTAATTTTTGATAGACCAGTAAATGGGGCCACCACAAAACATGAAGACATATTTTTAAGTATACTTCCAATCAATATAATCACCTACCCAATTGGAATCTGTGTATCCAACCAGCTCAAGCTCGGAGTCTGCAGCATAGTGAATGTCATAGGTCCTAGTTCCCTGAATGTACTAGAGGATCCTCTTGGCTGCCTTCCAATGAAGATCATGGGGATTCTGCATGTATATTGATACAAAATTCATGGCATAATATATATCAGGCTGAGAATGAGTCAAGTACAACAAGCTACCAATCAGCTGTCGATAAATAGTGCAGTCCATGGGAGGTGTGCTTTTTCCTTCTTCAAGGCTGATCCCTGAAAGGAAAGGGAATGGTGCAGACCTAAATTCAGCCATGTTAAACTTTACTAACAGGTCTGATATGTATTTTTACTGAGTGACCATTATCCCATCAGAATTTTTCTCAATTTTAAGCCCCAAAAATTGTTTTAAGAGCCCCAAATCGCTCATTTCAAATGCACTGTGGAGAGCAGTTTTGATGACTTAAATAGAAGCAATTGTGCTACCTGTGATCAGTAAGTCATCAACAATAAAAACAATAATAATAAAATTACCATCATAATTCTGTATATACACATTTGGATCTAATCTACACCTTTGGAATTTTTGCAAGAGAAGGAAGGCATCCATGTTGGAATACCACTCTCTTGGGGCCTGTTTTAACCCGTATAGTGACTTCTTTAGCTTGCAAACCAACGATGGATCAGAGATGTATCCCTCATTATGATTTATGTATATCTCCTCATGAATATATACATGTGTAAATTCTGACTTAACATCCATATGATGCATTTCCCAGTGCTTATATGCTGAAATTGCCAAAACTAGGCAGATGGAGTCCATTTTTGCAACCGGTGCAAAAGTCTCATGGCAGTCCACACCTTGGACCTGGGAGAAACATTTTGCCACAAGCCTTGCCTTATATTTTTAGGTTCTTCCATATGCAACAAACTTATTCTGAAACACCCACTTGCATTGAACCAATTTCCTTCCTGGAGGAAGAGAAACTAGCTCCCAAGTAGTGTTTTTCTGAAGAGAATTCCTCTCTTCATCCAAGGAAACTTGCCATCTCAGATCCTTCCAAGCATGGTAGTAGGAATTTTGGTCTGAAATTATCATCAAATAAAAAATTTTGGACAGCAAATAATAAGGACAAGAGAGCACAATACTTTCTCTTTGGAAATCAGACCGGGTTCTCCTTGGA
Source organism: Pseudotsuga menziesii (assembly GCA_001517045.1). Taxonomy (NCBI): domain Eukaryota; kingdom Viridiplantae; phylum Streptophyta; class Pinopsida; order Pinales; family Pinaceae; genus Pseudotsuga; species Pseudotsuga menziesii. The sequence continues at coordinate 269,642 of LPNX010649551.1, forward strand.
TCATCTGGATTTCCAATGTTATCTCTTGTGGAGGAAAGTGTCTGTCAGGGCCATGTTGGGAGATGATTTTGTACTTTAGGTTCTGATTCACCATATGATGCTTGCTTTACATTTATATTAGAAATCATAGAATCCAAATCAAGTTCATCACCCCTAATTTCATCATCCAAATATTCAGTAGAATAGGAAGGAAATTCAACAATTTTCTCCTTCACTAGTTCCACCTGCTGAAGAGGCTCATTGAACTTGACACTCCTTTGGATGATGATATATTTTGTTTTGATATCCAAAAGCTTGAAACCTTTTGATTCATTAGGATACCCAATAAATAGACATTCTATGCTTTGTGGTTTCAAAGCCCTGCTTTTATCAAGTGGAATTCAGGCCCATGCAGTGGACCCAAACACCCACAGGTTCTGTTAAGTCAGGAACTTGTTTCTTCAAATTTTATGTTTGATTGTAATTTTTATTTTAGCTTGCATATTTCCTTGAGTTTACTCTTTTTCTTACTGTGAAAATTTTTAGATTTTAGTGAAATTTTCAATTTTTACCTTTAGATTTTTATTTAGTTTTGTTCTTTTAAGCTTTTGAAGGGTTCTAAAGGTCAATATATTGAATGGTGGATTCACAAATCATACTCTAAGCATAGCCATCACTCAAGCAGCTTTTAAACTCTATGCAAAATGACCAAAAGCTGTAAAAAAGCACCAAAACAGTGTTAACATTATTCTTGTAGCGCTGGATCCAAAAAATTACAAAGGCGCGCTATAGGAAAATCGTTTTTTGCCAGAATGGTCATTTTTCAGTCTGATTTTTTGAGGATTTCGCTGCTAAAGTGTTAAAT
>LPNX010649551.1:274947-310439 GCA_001517045.1 Pseudotsuga menziesii
AAAGAAGGTGTTCTGAAAGATGTTGGTGAAGAATATGCAAAACACAATGCAACAGAGTGTAATGTGTTCAGAGGTTCAGAGACCTGTTTGGTTGCACCAGATTATTCTGATTACATAAAGTCCTCTAATTCTAAAAACAGGCCTGTTGACTGTGCTTTTAAAGCCTTCCTTACAAAAATTTCTTTCTAAGGTCTATCATTAGTATTGCAACAATATGTTGGACCAGAAGGACTTATGGATTGTGCTGTTTGTCAAGATAACTTTGAGAAGTTCTGGTGTGCTGTCAACACTCCTCCCTGTGGGAGCCAAGGCTGGAAAAGAAAAGGTTGTAGAGAAATTGTTCATTGCTGGTAATTTCTTTGATGTCTTACAAGTCACCAGAATTTCAAGATACAGCTTACATAGCACTTCATCAGCTGATACTTGGAGAGAGAGAAAAATGCTTTTCAATAGGGTATTTGGCACAGAATTCTGCTCTATTTTTCCTGTTTTGAGTGATTGAAGTAAAATGCATACCATGAGTTTATAGAGAGGAATTTTTGGAAACAAAAAGAGGTTTTTGTTCATAATATACCCATATACAAAAACCTCTCTCCGTTTTGCAACAGCTATCAAGGTTTGAAAGATCCAATTTAATATTTGCAGCCTATTTTTCAGGATTTTTAATATTTTCCTGTTTTAGTGTTCATCTTGCGGGGCAGATTCGGATTGATTGGAGATGAATTTTTAAAAACCAAGAGAGGTTTTTGTTCATCACATACCCATTCACAAAAAAATCTCTCATGTTTTACACAGGTGTCAAGGTTTGAAAGATCCAATTTAATCTTTGCAGCCTATTTTTTAGGATTTTTAATATTTTCCTGTTTTAGTGTTCATATTACGGGGCAGATTCTGATTGATTGGAGATGAATTTTTAAAAATAAAGAGAGGTTTTTGTTCATCACAGACCCATTCACAAAAAATTCTCTCATTTTTTACACAGGTTTCAAGGTTTGAAAGATCCAATTTAATCTTTGCAGCCTATTTTTCAGGGATTTTAAAATTTTAATATTTTCCTGTTTTAGTGTTCATTTTGCGGGGAAGATTCTGATTGATTGGGGATGAATTTTTAGAAACAAATAAAGGTTTTTGTCCATCATGGACCCATTCACAAAAACCTCTCTCATAGTTTTCACAGGTGTCACCAATTGAGAGATATGGAGGCTTCTTTGACACCTATTTTCCAGAAATTCGCCATATTTGCCAGGAATCCGATTTGCTATTTTTAGTCAATTAGTTGAGTTAGTTAGTTAATGTAACTGCTGGGTAGTTTCAATTTCGACCTAATGAAATGGAAATAGAACCACTTCTTTGTAATTATAAAGGAGGGACAGAAGGACTGAAAAAAGGTTCTGGCTTTTGGGAGCATCAGGAGGTCTGCTAGCTGCTTGTACTATCAGATTTGTTCAGTGAACTGGTACTGTACTCTTATATACATTTACTGATGAAACTATGAATATATGACTCTTTCCCCTTTTATTTGGTCTGTGTTGGCTTTGTTGTGAGCTTGTTTAGCTTCCTAATTGACAATTTCAGTGTTGGTTGATGTGTATTTTCTGGTATTGCTTGTCCATTATGTGTGAATCTCAATACAGGCTTTTTATTGGATCTTTGTGATATATATGCATCTTTATCAGTTATATGTGTATGATTTAGTTGTGCTTATTTGCTGAATGTATTCCCTGCATGCTCTTGGAGTTTACAACCACAAACATATAAACAAAACCCTAAACCCTAGTTTGAATTGAGTTTTTCCTCTTGAGATTGTGTTGGCTTGTTCCCTTAGCCTTAGGAACAATTTCTGGCACAAACAGGTTCAACACATCTGACTTGTGTCTGAAGTATGCTTCGAAAGGGGTCTTCCATTTCATGGATGAGTGTGGTACTCTATTCTGAATGTATGCTACAGCATGCATGGCTTCATCCCACAAATTTGCAGCCAACTTCTTTGATTCCAACATACATGTGGTCATCTCCTTGAGAGAACGATTATTCCTCTCTGCTACACCATTTTGCTGGGGAGTGTAGGGAATTGAATGCTGGACCTGAATACCACTTTGCTAGAATGTGTGTAGAAAATCATTACTGACATACTCCCCACCATTATCAGATCTAAATTTATTTATCTTTTTTCCAGATGCATTCTCAAGCAAGGCCTTCAATTCAATGGTTTTTTCACAAATTTTAGACCTCTTTTTGATAAAGAAGACCCATGTGTACCTAGAATAATCATCAATAAAATTCAGAACATACCTTGATCCCTTCATGGATGTGATAGGCATGGGACCACTGATATCAGAATGTATCAGCCCCAAGATGCATGTAGCTCAGCTTTCCTTCCCCCGATCGAACTTGTGCTCAGGGTGCTTTCCAACAACACAGCCCTTGCAAATTCCAGTAGTTGCCTTGATGACCCGGAGGCCTTCAACCATGGAGTTTTTCTATAATTTCTATAAGTATTTGAAGTTGAGATGGATGAACCTATCATGCCACAGTCTACTAGCTTCATTTCCATGAGTCAGCAATGTGGTGGTCTTTGCATCCACCACAAAGTGAGAAAACTCATAGGCTTTTGCATGATGGTTTGCAAGGCCTTTTGCAACAAGTTTCCCGAATGCAAGTTCCATGATCTCTACATCATTTGGACGGAAGGATACTCTATTGGGAACTTCCATATGTGTCATTTGATAGAAACTCAATAGATTTGATTCCAGATATGGTACATACAAAACATTTGAAAAATAGCCATTCTCAAGATCAACCGTACCTTGTCCTTATGAAATGATGGTGGAGTCATCTCCCATGTGGATGGGGATGGATTTGTCAATATCCAAAGATGAGAAGGAGTCTCTTTCAACCATCATGTGGTTCAAAGCTCCAGAATCTATCAAGAGTTCTTTGGACTTCAAAGTGCTTGCCATGAGGGCATGACCTCTTTCATGCTATGGTTCCCAATCTTACTGATCTCTCCTATGAAAGCTTTCCAAAATATTGATGTGATTTCTATCAAGGAGAGAGGCAGCTTCATCAAGTTTCTTCTTCATGCAGGCATGTTTAGGGTGGAATCCCTTTTCGTAGTATGAACACTTGACTTTCTCCTTTCCATGATGCCCTTTTTCTTTGTTCTTCTTTGAGCCGAAAGACTCATCATGCTGTTGGTTTTCAACTTTAGGATTAGGAGCTTCGAATTTAGTTTTTGGGTTCTTCTACTGCTTTATTTTACCCTTCAGATCTTTGGGCCCTGAGACATGGAGGGCTTGATCATGGGAGGATCTGATGATCCCCATTTGGACAAGCTTATCATGTTCACTTGTTAGGGACTCAATGAAGGCATTGAGTGAAGGCATATTCCACCCAAGGTTTGTGAGATTCCCCACACAAAATGTAGAGACAAAAACTAAATAATCAGCTCCAAGTTTGGAGAGTATGGCGAGAATGAGTTGATCATCCTCCTTCTCCACTTTGCATTGCTTCAACAGTAAGACAATGTGCTTGAACTTTGTGAAAAAGTCATTCAAGGTCTGGAAATTAGAAGGATGGAGAGACATAAACTCATTCTCAAGATGGTATACTCTAAAATCATCCTGCTTTTGATATAGGGTTTCCAATTTGTCCCAGATTTCCTTTGGATTCTTCAATCCCGAAAGATGGAAAAGAAGATCCTGGGAAACAGAGAGGAACAAGAATCCAAATGCTTCATCCTTCTTGTTCAAGAATCTATCTTTGTCTGTCACAGAAGCAGGCTCTTCTTTAGTGTCCATAGTGACTCTATAGAGTCCTCTAGCATGTATCTGGATCTCCATGTCTCCTTTCCATGAGTGGAAATTGAACGAAGTCAAGAGTTCTACGGAAGAAGCCATCTGAATCTATTGGAAAGAATGCTTTCACCTATTAAAAACCTAAAAATCACAACAAAAGGGGCACTGTAAGGTGGAATAGCCTGCACATTTTAGGCTTTCATCACACCCACCATAGTCAATCAAGCAAGCTTGATCAACAATTTCCTTACTTGGGGTATTAAGTGGTAAGCCTTGGCTTCTGGTGCAGTGCTGGATTTTTGAGCTATTACTCAATTTTCATGCAAGATCTGTCAAAAACCTTGTTTTTAAGAGATCTGAGCTTCATCCCACCATGATCTCTGATACGATATTAATTTGTCATAGTGGTCTAGGAACTGAAAACACAGTCTCACAAAGAATACAGATAGATAATCATAAAATTGATAAAATGGTGCTGCAATGGAAGTAGCAGTTTGTATAATAAAAAAATAATGAATAATACAATACAATGATCATGCTGGAATCATGAATGCCAAAGCAATTTGAATTCCCAAGGAGGTCATTCGAATTGAATGAGTGAGTCTAGCTTAACTGAATGTAAGCCATAGTAAACACTCAAGTTAACCACTGATCAAAACCCTAATTGACTTAACTGAGCCCTAACTGAAGTCAAAGTGTAATAAATGACTGATTCTAATTAAAAGTAGCTCAGACACATGTCACTACAAGCCAACCAATAAGTGGTAGCGCATCAATGACTCCAATGAACGCCGATGAGGTTAACTAAAGTGTAACTGACCATCAAAAGTGGTTGGACGCGCCCCTGTTGACTCCAGTTCATTAAATAATCAATTTAATGAAGGAAGTCACCTTCACTGCTCTGTTTAACTAATTTTAACCATCAGTTAGCAATATGGGGCATTTATGACACTTAGATCACCCCCATAGTGCTCCAATTAGCCTCCTCGAATGTAGGATAAGGCTAAGTTAGCCTCCTTGACTGAAGGTAGGCGTGGGTGTGCTCATGCTGAAGTCATCCAGTGTTCCTCTGATTTCAATTAAGTCAATAAAACTTAGGATAGTGGTTTACTAGGCCAAATTGACCAAAATGATTGTGTATGGTGGTAAATGTCTCTAGCAAATTCACCCCAAAGCATGAGGATAGAGGGATAGGATAGGTGAAGGATTTGTTAGAACAAGTTATCACTTCGAGGAAAGAGTTAACCAATTGGATATCTTCATCAACCAGGATTATTCTATGGCACATCAACACTTTGACTCATATCCATATGACTCTCATCATGGCTGCAAAATAATAAAAAACATATCCATGTGAGGTACAAAAAATCATGGCTACTAAATTATAGCGTAGATCCATGCAAAGAAGACTCAAACTTGTACATAGCTACTAGAAATAAAAATGTAGGCCTATGTCATACAAACACAAATTTGAGCAAAGCCATGACCATAAAAAAGTGGATCCATGCGAGGACTCAAACAAATACTCCATCGCAACCTTGGAAAATAAATTAACGCTTAATAGATACCCAAATTATTCATCTCGTCTTTAACAAAGTATGATTATATCCATGTGATTACAATGTCTTGATGTGAAACATGGTAGAAACCACTTGATTACTAGTCAATGATGAAAACCGTTAACAAGTGCGAGGAATATCACCATTAATATCGATGATTCCCAAGGTACCCTAGTACATGATCCTGAATGCGAATGGATGATTTGACATCAAACACTCAGTTGAATTTTTCGATCAAACTTCGATGATGTAAACCCATGTAGAGAGCAAGAGAATATTCCATTGATGCATACATATCTCAAGGTACTACTTTGTTTCTAAGACTAATTCCCGGATGATGAGTTGAAGTCAACATGAATAGTCTCATCGAAGGAGGGCCAAGATGAATCCCACATCAAAGACATGAAACTCGAAACAAAGTTCTAGAATTTTTATATGATGTAACCATAGGAATGACTCAAAGGTAACTGACACAAAGGTATTTTTGACTGCAGATGAAAAATATCCACATAATTTTTCCTTTGAACATAGGGCATCATGACCGAAGAGTTGGCAGCATTGACTTGATGAGATGAACACTGAGACATAATGCAATGATGGACAAACCATTCTTTGAAAGAATCAAAGGAGTGATAGGACTCATGAAAGTGGATCAACTCAGAAGCAAGCTGAATACCCAATTGACTAAATGAAATGCAGGAATGTGTCATGTTCAAAGGTGACTACAAACTTCCATTATTGCAAATGAAATATGTTTCCCTTCCCTTACTTTCCCCATCATGATTGATGAGTGTCCCTTTTAATTTTTATGAGTTCAAAGAGGGTAAAAAACACTCATTGTAGATTATCATAGGATAAGTCCATTCTCACATGTTTTATGAACCTGATAAAGGAGGGGTCTGTTCCCAAAAGAGGGTGTCTCAGTGTTTAATTTAACGAGCCTATTGAAAGTAAACTCAGTATCATTCACGTTTAGAGAGCCTGAACGAAATGGAAGAAGACTCCAAAAGGTCATTTTTTCATACAATTTAGTCTCCGAGGCCCAAAAAAGTATACAATAATGCCTTATAGAACTCTTTTATTCGATGAATAGAGGATTCCTTTTTTGTAATTTAGTTAATATGAACCGAAAAGGGGTGAACTACCGTCGAAAAGATGAATCTTCAAGTCCTTTTAAGAGCATGAAGAAGAAAAGTTCACTCGATGATATTTTCACATTTTAGAAGTCTGAAAAGAGCTTAAAGAAGACTCCATTATATTTTATTTTCATGAAAAGGAGTTTAACTAGCCTGAAAAAGAAGTAAATTTTGACTCAAAAATTTAGTACTACGTTTAACGAGCACGACTAAGATTTCGCAAATAGTTCTTAGGAGCATTTTATGTTTTGTGCAAGGATGAAAAAGTAAAAAATAAACTTATTCGTAACCAAAAATTCAATTTCTCCATGCCCTACAAGCTTCAAAATGACCATTAGACTCCAAAAATATTAAAAACTAGGATTTATAGACTATTTGAGGGTAAATATTTAAAAAAATAATTAAAATAATGAAATAAAACCTAAAAATATTTGAATAAAAGCTAGTAAATAGTAATACATATTTACCATTTGGAGAGAATTTTGAGCCATTTAGGGTGCATATTTCAGATAAGGATTGTGGAGCCGTCAATCCACTATTTTTAGAATCGTCAATTCCAGGCAAATTCTAAACTCATTTCCAATATTTTCATGGTTTCCTTTTTCCATTTCATGCTAGTTCTAGGGTTTTGAGGCATTTACCTAACGGGAAAATGCGCCCACCAGGTAACGCATTTTTCATTTTTGGGACAGGTGGTTCATGGGTGACACCGCACATTCTCCTATAGAAAAGGGAGGCAACACCGCTATATCATAACTAGGAACATGCAGTGTCACAAGTTTCCCTAGAAAATAGTGAAAATATGCCAAAAGAATAAATTTGAAGTATTTTAAAATGTTGGAGTTGTATTCTAATGTTTCATTTTAACTTTTTGGCAGGCTATCTTCAGCAAATATGGTGATTTGGAAGGAAAGAGAGCATGAGCTCGATGACATTAGAGTTGGGAATGATGCAGGGATTGTGGCCACTTTGCATGGGTGTGGGATTTTGTTATTCTTCAACGTACCCAACATGAGGTCACAATTAAAGCTACTGGAGTACATTGTCAGGACGTGGAATCCTAAACAACAGTACTTTGAGGTAGGGGCTCATGTTATGACATTGGAAGCAGAGGACATCTAATTCCTTACAGGTTTATCATGGAGGGGAGATACGATTTCATTGACAGGTACTCGTGGTGGGGAAATCATCACGAAGGGTCTTATTGATTGTTACTCTTTTCTAGGTACAAAAATGTGTGGAAAGAAAATATCTATTAAGGATGTCATGGATCTACCTCTTAGCATAGTATTATTCACCATGCAGTGCATCTCAAGGAGCCAAGGGGCTCACCAAGCATCCCGAGAACATATGCTATATTCCTTAGAGGAAATGGTGCCCACGGTTTTCAACTGGGTATAATCTCTACTTGTTACTCTGAAGGAACAACTGACTAATTGTCAGCGAGCAGAGTTGAAGCAATTTGGCTATGGCACTATCTTAGTGTTCTTTTTCTTCGAGAGAGTACCACACCTGAGGCCACAAGAGTTCTTCACTGAGTTGAGGGAACGAGACCCTCGTATGTTGCATTGGGTGGATATTATGGCCCTCTATGGTGGATAAGGCTCTAGGGTAAAGTATAGGATTGTGTTCTTCCAATGGTTAGATGATCAGCTCCTCATGATTGAGGACTACTCGTATGCTAGTATTGACTTCAGGGTTTATCCGAATCTGGACCTACTAGTATATTCCTAATGGGTTGATATGGTTGAGTGAGACACTAAGGCATTAATGTTTTTATATTTTATATTTTTATGATTTTTATGTATGTTAACGAGATCTACTTTTTTCATGCATATGTGGGATTGACATGACCTAAGGGCTCATCTCCCATTGACAGGAGGGCAGGGGCTCGCTTTGTACATAAAGGAGATGATGAGATGACCGAGTTGGAGGAGAACCTTATTCAGTTGACACTGGATATATCAGACATCATTGTGTATTACCTCCCTAGGAGGTATTAGAGACACACGTGAAATAATGAGAGTGTCACGATGCTTTGAACGCTTGCTACATTGACTGGAAAGAGCCATCATGTGCTATCATGAGCACCAATAGGATCCCACATGATGTAGACACTGAAAGCTATCTAGCTTCAGTATTTTTTGTTATTTTTTATATATGAAAGACAACGTGCTTTAGTTGGGGTCTCGAGACCATTTTTTGTAAAACACACTTTATATATATACACACACATGCTTATTGGCAGCTAATTTGTTTTCAATCATGGAATCATATTTATATGATTTGTATGTCTTTTTATTGTTTATGCTTATTTACAAAGAACCATGTCTTTTACTTATCAAATGTTATGAATGAGAAATATACCAATTCAATATGTAGTTGGCAAGTGGATATGCAACTGTGTTACAAGATCTAGGGATATGTTGATAATTAATAGTCTCAAATGACCTTTCCAACAAATTTACTATCTGAAAGAGATGAAGAAGCACCGGGTTATGAATGGCATAAATGTGATTTAAATGAGAAACCACTAGCTGAGAATCCATGAATAGTACCAAATGATCAATGTCTCGAGATGCAATTTCAGTTAGCAAATCTATCACTGCATGATGCTCAACAATGTTATTGGTGGTCAGACCTATACAAACCGCACCTAAACTAACTAAGTCACGAGCTTGGGAATATAATACCTAGGTGACTGAAGCAACATTCAGGGTGTGGCAACAAGCACCATCAGCAAAACCATAGAAGGCCATATGATCTACAGAATCAAAACATGGGATAAACAATATTGACAAGAACTCAAAACCATATTTAAATAAAAAAACCACACTAAAAGCCAAAAAATGTACATATATACAAGGCACTAATGCAAAATATATCTCAAGCATAGTACCTTTTCATGTATAACCCATTGCGTGGTTTCCCAAAAGGTATCCCATCATATTCAACAAGCTCATAGGCCCCTTTTCCTAAGACTTTACTCATGATAAAAGGACCATACCACATTGATTCAAGCTTCTCCTTCCCGAATTTGTCATGTTTCTGATCATTAGTCAGAACCAGATCTCCTTCATTAAAATCACAAGGCTGAACTGATTTCTCATATTGAGCCTTGACCTGTTTTTTGTGCAATTCATTTTCCAAGGTGGCATCCCATTGAGTCTCATCAAGGTTGAAAATATCAAGGAACTTTATTCTTGGGTAGAAGCTCAACCGCAAGCTTGAGTGATGGAATTTCACACTCAATAGGTAGGACAGCTTCCAATCTATAGACTAATTGAAAAGGTGTAAAAATAATTGTTGTTTTGATTGAATTTCTATAAGCCCATAGTGTGGAAAAGAGAGTTAAGTGCTAATTGGATTTATGATATCCAACCATACTACAAAGCATAGTCTTCAAGACCTTGTTAATGGATTCAACCTGGCCATTAGCTTGTGGATAGTAAGGAGTTGAGTTTTCATTACGAAAACCCAAGTTGGTACTCAGATCAGCCATCATCTGATTATGGAAATGAGATCCATGATCAGTTACTATGTCTTGTGGAAATACAAACCTAGCTATGGCATGATTAAATAGGAAGAGGGAAACAATCTAACCATCCTCAACATATATAGGCATTTCCTTGGCCCATTTCATGAAATAATCAACAGCTACAATGATGTAACCATTCCCCTCGATTGAGGTAGGCTTACAATGCATAAAGTCAATCCCCCATTTGGAAAAAGGGCCAACAATAATGACAGGGTGTAACGAAGCAAGGTTGCTGCGATTTTTTGGATATAAAAGATGACAGGGGTAAGAATTTTTTAACCTCATCATGACAATATTGAAATATTGAGGGCCAAAAGTACCCAGTGTGAAGGTTTTTCTGAGTTATAGCCATCCCAGAAAGATGACTGCCACATGGTCCAGAGTGGCATTCATTCATGACTTGTTCAACCTCTTCATTAGTAAGACGTCGTTGAAGGATATAGCCAATACCACACTGGTATAAGGTGTCATTAAGAATGAGGTAATAATTAGTGCTGTGATGAATACATCGGTGATTGTCATGGGATAGATTTGGATGAAATATTTGGTTCTGGAGATATATGATCAAATATCCATACCACGGGTCGGTCATTCTTATTAGGAACAATAATTCATCCAGAAATTAATTATTGGGCTTAGCCTTCATGAGAGCATGGGGAAGATCACAGATCAACTCCACGAAGACTAGAGACTTCTTAGAAGTGGTATTGGTGAACTCGAGATCAAATTCTTGTAGGATAACAATCCAATGGGAATATTTCCCCCCTAGTACCTGATAGGTGAGAATATAGTACATAGGGTTTTGATATGCAAGCACAATAGTGGTGTGAAGTAAGATATAGTGACAGAAACATTGCATAGTGATGACTGTATCCAAATATAGCTTCTCCACATGTGAGTAATGGGTTTCAGATTCAAGGAGACTCTTACTCAAATAGTAGATCACATTTTCTTGGCCATTCGTATCTTCCTGCACTAAAACCATGCCAATGGTAGTTTTGGTGGCAAAAATGTAAAGCCAAAAAATATTTTGAATAATTTGGGGGGTGTAACATAGGTGATTGTGTTATAGCATGTTTCAAATTATCAAAATCTCTTTGAGCCTGATCATCCCACAAAAAGGGAGTGTTCTTTTTCAAGAGACCCATAAGCCATGCATTTTTTTCTGCAAAATTGTATACAAAACGCCAAAAGAATTTTTCCTTCCCTTGAAAACTTTGGAGTTCAATAATGTTTGTCAAAGGTGGTAATGCCATGATAGCAGCAATCTTTAAGGGCTCAATGTGAAATCCATCCCTAAAAAGAAGAAAACCAAGTAAGTGTCTAGTCTCAACACAAAACACACACTTGAGTGGATTGAGCCGAATATGGTAATGTTGACATCAAAGAAAAATGTGTCTAATATTCCCCGAATGGTCTTCCTACTATTGTGAATGAGCAGGAAATTCATATAAATATGGTTCCACTATGTGTTTTATATCATGAAAATAATATGACATAGCTCGTTGGAAGGTATCTTCGGCATTCTTCAAGCCAAAAGGTAGCTTCCGATAAGTCAAGTTTCCCCACAAGAAAATATAAGTCATTTTTTGTTCTTCGATAGGTAAGATCTCAATCTGATTATAGCTAGAAAATCCATCCATAAAGGAAAAATGACACTTCCATCACAGTTGTCGATGATCTGATCGATGTGAAGGGTAGGAAAGTTGTCCTTTGGAAAATCTTTGTTCAGGTCCCTAAAATAAATACAAACCCTAATAGTGCCTTATTTCTTGGCAACATGGACAATATTAGACACCCACTCGGTTAAAGGCACAGTGTAGATAAAACCATTTTTCAAAAGATTCTCAACTTCAGATTTAATGGCTGCGTCTTTTCTTGGGTGGACCTGACAAAGTTTTTTCCTAATAGGTCTTGTCATTGGGTATGTCTTCATCTCATGTACAACAATAAATAGATCAATCTTGTGAATTTCTTCATAATTCTAGGAAAAAACATCATGGAATTCCTTAAAAAGAGATCGGTATTCCTCAATTTTCGTTATCGAGTAGATATGGCCTATGTGCATATGATCGATAACACCTTTCTTAACCGATATATCGAGGAGAATTGTTTTTGTGATGTTGCATAAATTCCCTTTAGAATCAACCCCTTGCAGTAATATAGGTGTTTGCGGATACTCGACTGTACCAAAATTGATCAGAGAAACAAAATATAAATCTACTGATTTGGCATTAGGAAGAAATGAAAATCAATAATGAGAGTCTTCCCATAGAGATTCATCAAGACTCATGACCTCCATAATAAACTCACCTGATGGGAAAATTATGTGAGAGATAATCTAAATTCGGGAGAGGGGAATCTACCCAATAGGGAAGATGGTAAGGTTTTGATGCTACCAGATGATGATCATCTACGTAAGAATTAGAAATAGATTGAATGGAATCATACAGGGCTTCCTGTGGACTCAGAGAAGATGATTCAACAATCTATTTTCCTTTATACACACCCTCGATCGTGGAGGATATCATGTTTATCGTGGTAGTTTCTATACTAGGAGGGGAGGTGTTGGATGAAAAAACTTCGATGAGTGAAGACTATTTAAAAAATACAACTCCTACAGACTGATAAGGAGGAGGTGAATGCCCTAACATAGGAACATTATTTGTCATGGAAGCAGTAATATCCAATGAGCAATAATTGAGTTGGTCTATTCTCACAATTTTTCCTTGATGTGGGAATTGGAGTGTGCAAAAAATTGATGACGCAACGATTGTCATAGCATAGAACCAATTCCTTCCTAACAACAAATTGTAATCTAGAGGAGCATAGATTACTTCTACTTGTATAGAAACGGTTTCCCCCCCAGCTCGATGGACAATGGCGGTAGCAGACCGTGGGGTTGAAAACCTCGTTCGTCGAAATATTTTAAGGTGGCTGGTGACTTACTAAGGTCGAGAGAACCAATATATCTCTAGCAAGACATAGATAAAACCGAGGTGGAATCTTCCTCATCCAATATGGTTCAATGGACCTTTCTACCCACCACTCTTGTAGCAATTTGAAAAGCGAGATGATGGGGTAGCCTCGATTTATAATTCTCCACATTAAAAGTGACAATGGTGGAATTCTTAGGATCAAAAGCCCCTAGGGATGAAAAAAAATTCTTGCGTTGTGTCGGACAACTTTGGCTTACTTCCAATGTGGAAATAGCACAGGGTGCTTGAGCTAAATATTCAACAACATTATAAAATTGAGCAACTCGAGCACTAGGATTGAAAATGTTTTTACAGATTGTATTTTTTGGAGGACACAAAATTATGTCAAAACTAGGTTTTTCAATAGTGAAAGGACCATTGGAAGGAGGTGGTGGAGAAGGGTTGATGGGAGGAGTCTTCTCGGAAGAACCACCCTCATATTTATTCTTAGGTGTTTTATCATATGTCTAACTTTTGGAAGTCAACGCCACTATTTCGGTAGACATCATACGAATGTCTTTAGTAGAGGATGAAGGACCATTCAAAGATGTATGGTCAATCAACTATTGTTGGGGTGAGAAGGGGTCGGTTAACACTATTGGTGTGGTGTTACTTTTCAAAATTTATTGATCTTTTCATAACAAGGACGCTCTTTGATGAAGTTATCATATCCACACAACAAGCAAGGATACTTCTCCTTTTGCTTAGGTTTTGTGTCATTCTCTGGAGTTGATGTTTTGGTACTCTCCAGATGGTTTTCAGGTTTCTTATTCTACCTTTTCCTTTCTTCTTATTGTCGGGTGATTGTGAGGACTGAATTGCATTCACCTCAGTGAAAACCATAGGAGTAGAAGAAGTTGTATTTGAATCACTATATGGTTTAGCAGGCTTAGTTGCAGATGAAGGTTGGATTTTACCAACAACACCATCCACAGAAGGTATGCAACTCAAAATCAGTATGTGCCCCAGAATCAATATTAGCCACAATACTAGTAGAATCAGTACCCCCCGCAGCAACCACACCCTTAAGGAAGAGGTGGTGGAAATTTCATAGGAAGAGGAGGAGGAGGATTTGGCAGAGGAAGAGGTCATGTTACATGCTATAAATTTGGACAGATGGTCCATTATGCTAGATATTCTCAGGAACCTGCAAAGACATGCTCATATTGTAAAGCACAAGACCATAATGTAGAGAAGTGTCCTCAGTTGATTGCAAAGTGGAAATCTAGTACAATCACAGGTCCTAACCCTGCGCAAAATCTAAACCCAAATCCAAATCCTAAATTGAATGTCCAGATGATTTCTATTGATCTAAGAGAGCCAAGTGTTGCTATCATAACACGAGGAGGTGCTACGACCGGAGTTGACTAGGATGTACCACAAGAGAAACTGCAACTGCATGTATGACCTATGGTGTAGAATAAACTACCATTCGATGTCCAAAAACATAAGAAAATATTTTTGGACATGCGACGAGAGTTTGTCGACCCATAACAACCGTCGAGATCAACAGAACTCAGGGAGATGCCTGAACGCTTTCAGCAGATATTCCAGAAGAAGGTCCCACATAAGGTTAGTAATCTCAAATCATTTTTATCAAGTTGCTTAGCTTTAATTCAAGATAAATATGCCATCGTAGAACTACAAGAACTGATAGAAAAAACCCTAGAATAATCGCAATCTGAAAGGAGAGTTAACCAGGCTAAAAATAAATTCAAAAATGGGTGCGAGTTAAGAATGATTGCGTTACGACATGGTACATTATTTTAGATCTGGGGTTGGATGTCAATATTTTGACACGACAGACCTGGGAGAGTATGGTAAAGTTTCACTTGAACTGGTTTCCTCTCCAAATGCGACTTGGAAATCAGGTGAAGGTCCTATAGATTGGTAGGTTAAGTCAAGTCCCTGTCGACATTGAAGGCTTGCACACATTTGCAGACTTTAAAGTCATTAACATTGTTGATGACACAAGTCCATATCCTACTTTGTTGGGATATATTGGGCCATAGATAATCATACCATTATAAATTACAAGAAAAGGATACTCTCATTCGAGGATAATGAGATGAGGGTAGTGTCACCCATTGATGCATTGGAGGGACAAAGGTAGGTCAATCCTATCTACAATGAGGTACAGGGTGATTATCTCGACCAAATATATAATGTCACCTCCCTACAAGAAGACTACATCAATCCGAGAGTGGATGGAAACTTGAGCTGGAGGAGTGCTAGTTCATGCACATTCGACTCAGGAGAGGCCTTGGAGAATTGGCAACACCAATTGCATGAGGTCTCTATGAGGAGCTGCACTAGAATTGCAAGGTCTGTGAGATGGGTGGAGAATGAGCTACGAGACCTACCTAACTATGAGGCTTTACCTAACCTTGTGACCTTCCTAATTGAGTTTGAAGGAATTTTAACATAGTTGCAGTGCTTGTCTACGTTAGACCATGTACTAAAAGCTATGCCTACCAGATGGTGGGGTACAAACAAGAAGTCCATATCAGAATGGCCATAGTGTAGAATATTGATGGAAGTTAGATTCAATGAAGAAGTCACCACAGTGAGTCATAAGTACACAGGATTGTCAAACCTTGTCGAGCACATAAATCAGTATCGCACTTCATTTGTAGAATACACACAACAGGAATGGGCCCATCATTTCATTCACACATTGGAAATGACAACCCGAAGCCGGTATAAATCAATGGAGTTGAGAAAAGGAGCTCAGGATTAGGAAGAATTAGCTAAATAGTTCACACACACATTTGAATTTGCTAATGAGCAACCTACAGTTGATGTTTCACTTCAAAAAATTAAGGAGAAAATTCTTGCTGAAATCCTCGTTGAGGAGGAAAATTCACACCAATGCAGCGCGACTATTCAGCAATGGATGAATTTCTATAATCTATCCAAAGACCCAGATGATGACCTGAATAACATAAAAACACAAGAATTAGAGGGTACGCATGCAATAGAAGGAAGTGCTATTTTAAGCAACCAGTTCCTTAAGCCATTGAAAATCAAGAAAGTAAACATTGGGTTGCCAGAGAACCCGAACTTCACCAATATAGGAGATAATTGGGATGATGAGACAGTCACGAAGATCACATATTTGCTGCATGAATTTTAGGATCTATTCCCTACTAAATTTTCAAAGATGAATGGAATAGTCAGAGATCTGGGATAGATGAAAATACCCTTGCAACCAGATGTTAAGTCAGTCAAACAACGACCTTATAGGTTGAATCTAAGGTACAAAGAAAACATAAAAATAGAATTGGACCACATGCTCAACATAGGAATCATTGAACCAGTTGAGGAATCGGAGTGTATCAACCCTATAGTGATCTAGGATAAGAAAAACACAAGCAAATTCAGGATCTGGATTGACCTAAGGAAACTGAATGATGCATGCCTACACGATCCATTCCCAACACTGTTTACAGATGAAATATTGGAAAGCGTTGGAGGACAAGAGATGTATTCATTCACGGACGGCCTCTCTAGCTATCATCAAGTAAGAATCACGAAGGAGGATCGCCACAAGACAGCCTTCGTCATAGAATGGGGATGCTACCAGTATACGGTAATTTCCTTTGGACTCTGTTACCACCTAAGTTGTACTTAGTGGTTTTTTATCGAGTGAGGCGGGTGAACCAGACAAAGATGATTTGTTTGGACTTCAAAAGACCTTCAGAATTGCTTCTGGGAAGTGCTTGTTGTACTATATCACATGTTCATACCCCATAGGGGAGTTGTAATAAAATGTTCTAACATGGTAGTGTCTATAAAAGACTCAGTCTCTTGGACTTTATTTTTCAATCCGATCAACCTAGAGTGCTTTTTCCCTTGGTTATTATTAGTTGTTTAATAAACGACTAATAATTTTTTAGTTTTTCACTCAATACCTCCAAAGTTGGGGTGGTTGGCTTGGCATTTAGGCCTATTGAGGTTATTAGAGTATGTGTTTCAATGTATAAACATGCTAGGCATTATGGTTGAGTCATATGAACATGTCTAAGTCCCCCTAGGTTTTAATTTTTTAAGTTATTTTTAAAGTTTTGATTTTTCATAAACTTAGGCTATTTTTTTATAGTCTAAATGGAAAAATTGGTTTTGTAATAAAAGTGGGCTTAGAAGTCAGTTTCAATCATGGGGATGCTCATTTTCTAACTCAAAGCACCCGGTAAACCCGTAAACCCACTTTTCCTATGTTTTGAGTGATTTTCCCATCACCCAGGTCAAAAATCCAAAAAAATCAAATATTAATTAATTTAATTAAAAATTAATTAAATAACGGAGCAAATCCAAATTCCTAAATCAATGGATTTTGCTCTGATTTGACTGAAATCAATCTCATTGGATTTGTATTGAATAGAGCTAACCATTCCTTGATAGAAGGAGTTGATCTGGGCTGAAGAGGGAGTCCACTACAACATGCATTCTTGAGAATTGCACCCTCTCTCTCTCCTCAACACGTGTGGACCCACCTGGATGTGATTTGGTTGATGTGTCAGTATGATCAGATCTTTGATTTCCAGTTACACTCAGTCAGACTCAAATCAAACTCAGATAGACTCATATCAAGCTCGGCTTGACTCCTCATGCAGCTGCAGTCTCTCTCTCCTTGGGAATTGTGCCCCCTCTGGGCTAGGGTTCCAGTTTTTGTTATAAATAAAGCACAACTGTCCTCTTCCAAGCTAGGATTGAGGAGCTATTTCCATTGTAATACTACTATATTTTTATTTTGAATAAAGAAGCTTTGGAGGCTATACCGTGTAGTGCATGTGTTTGTGTGGATTCCCAGCGTCAAGTTGCTAATGTGGTAACTGCAATTTCTTTCTAATTTTTGTGTTGCTTTTGTTTTCTAGCTTCAAGGATTCAGTTGAATCAAGTAAGGGTGTAAAATAGGCAAGTAATATTACTTTATCTTGTTTATCAATATTATGTATGCTCAATAATTTCAGTTATATGCTTAAATAAGATTATTTTTGCATGATCTTTCATTTTTGTTGCTTTATACATCTATATCCAGATCTCACGAGGTGTTGTGCAAGCTTGTGTTATTTAGTTGCAGGTTCCTGATTGGACAAAGGTGTGGATCAATATTGACACCATTCCTTATCCAATAAGCTCAAGACTCTATCCCTCAACGCTCCATAAAAGGGCCTCCTTTCAGCTTGTTCCATTCAAACAACAAGCCGACCTTCTCTCATCTTCTTCTCTTTTCTTAAAAAAATTAAATCTTCCTGGTTACCTTGTTTATGCATGAGATTATAACTTATCATATGCAAAATATCTCATTATATATCATACATAAGCATTTAAAAATCTAGATCTCTGTTTTTCAAAAGTTTTCCATAAGCATCATAGGTCTGGCATAAAGAAATCGTCCTTTTTGCATTGCATTTAAAAGAAAATTTGTAGTTTGCATGCATTAGATTTCTGTTTTATGTTATAAAAGATAAATCCAGAAATCAATGCACATCACATTGGCTGACCTAAAGGCAAGCCAATATCCCAAGGAAATCTTGCTTTCCTTGGTTCCTTTTTCATTGTTTTATTAACTAGTTTTAACTTACCTTTTTTTTCGGTTAAAAGTAGGCTAACCCAAAGGTACTTTCAAAGTGATTTTGGGAACATTTTAGTTTAATTATATTTATGTTTTTTAGCAGGTATAACAGAAAAGAGCAGGATCTGCTATTCAAAAGTGGTTTTTGGGCCATCCGAATCCCCCCAGGGGTTTCCCTTTTTTACTGTAATCCTTAATTTTTGCACTTTGTAAGGTCTTGGTTTCATTATATATAAGAACCAAGAGGAATCATATCATTTTTCTGGTATTGTAACTGCTGATAATAAAAAATATTTCCGAATAGGCTCTTTCGAGGCCATTCTCCATCCCCCCCTGGGGGATTCACGTCATTTTTTCCATTTTTTCCATTTTCTTATTTTTTCTCTCTATATTAGTTTCATTTGTGCAGAATAATATACTTTGATTAAATTGATCATATATTCCATATTATAAATTTGAAGTAACTTTAATACTTACCCCACGAATCCCGATTGAACCGAAAGGTGAAAGAGGATCATGATATATTTAATTAGAGAACCCGTGGTTTGTTTTATTTTTGCTGCCTCATTATTCACTATTAATTTTTGCAAGCAATCAATTAAAATCAACCCCCTCCTTGATTCCCAAATTGAGGTCCACTTGGAACGAAAGAGGTTCATGGAGGGTTTTCTTTCTAATAAAAACACATCGATTAAAATTTACTAAAAATTACAAAGACTCCGGTGTGTATGCTCTGTGTTTTGGTTGTGTTTCATCCGATCAATCAAGCTGCGTCAAAAGCAACGTGAGTGAATAGATTAATTAGGTGTCATTTTCCCCAATTAACAACCATCAGGTGAAAATCCAATGCCTCGAACAAACTATAAGCAGTGGAAAAATATGCAAAGGAAGTGGGAACTCCTGGACAATGACCTTGAGGCACCGATCTCTGTTACAGCCCACACATTCCTTGTGGGTATCCGTGAAGGTTTTATTTTTGGACATAGTCCAAGTACCCCTCGAGTATATTTGGAGTCCCCTTTCACCTAGTTTAATCCACTCATTTTTCATTTTAACTTAAAACGTACCAAGAGACATTTGCAAAACATTCACTCCAAGCACATGCAAGTACACTTGATTATTTTGTGACTCCATTTTAAGGCGCTGGTTATTTGTTTAATTCTTTCGATATATATATATTGTGTGTCAGCATTGTGCTTACTTGTGCTCATTTTTCATCTTGTCATCTATGGTTATTAATGGTTAATTTCAAACTCCTAAGCAACTTATTCAGTTTAACACCATCATACTAAAGTAATTAGCCTTAGTAACTTAATAGGGTCTACCCCCCTTGGCTTTGTTAGGAGTTGAGCCTAAACGAAGGAGTCAAGAACAAGGTGACATCCTTGACTCGAGACTTGCCCCCAAGGACACACTGAATGGCTTGAAGATTTCTGCCACATCCCCCCCAAGTGTGTGAAAGGCAACAACAGACTCAATAATGCACCTGCTATTTTTTCTAGAATAGTAGTTTCTGCTTTTAAATATTTTATTCATAAGTTTCTTGAATTCTACTTTGATGATTGGACTGTATTTGGTCTAGTAAGAGACCATATTGCGAGTTTGTGCATGATGTTGGGCCGCTGTCTCCAGTATCAGATCGTTCTTAATTCCAAGAAATGTATTTTTTGCGCACCATTTGGTGTACTATTGGGTCAAGTCACGTGATGCGATGGTATTTTGGTTGACCCACCGAAAGTTGAAATTATTCTTTACTTACCACCACCTACATCATTCACGCAACTTAGTTCGGTGCTAGGAAACACAAGATACTACAGGAAATTAGATGCAAAGTTTCAGTGGATGGAACCTTGTCAAGAAATCTTGGATAAGTTAAAGAACAAGATGGTCACTACGCTAATACTTGTATTCTTGGACTGGAAGAAGGAGTTCCATGTTCATGTCGACGCGTTGTCTGTTGCGCTCGGCAGAGTGTTGTAATATTATGGATCACAGAGGGTTACCAATAATATACATTAAAATCATACATATATAATAGAGACAAGAGACAAGAATGTAGATGTAGAACAACATATTATATTATATTATAAGGGTATATACAAACATAGAACTGAACCAAGTTCTCATCTAGCTCAACAACCTAATATATATGATTCACAAAGGTCAACCGACACGACCTTATGCAGCCGACCTAATCTCTAATTAGTCGTCCAATCGACTTAGTCGGCTTACCTACTAGCTCCTCCAACATCTCCCTCGGGAACAAAATCTTTCTTCATCCTGAAGAAACAAGGAAGGTACTCAAAACTCTTTTTCTGTCTAAGGTAGTTATTTTCTTGTTTGTCTTTTATGGGCTTGTTGAGGCCCGAAAATTCACAGGCGGCAATAGTAAGGGATTCTCCCCAGTCAACATTCCCAACTAGCCCGTTGACTGTTTGGAATAGGGAACCCGTCCGGTTTGCGGTCCGGCTACCGTAGGTCAAGAAAACAAAATTAAGGTTTTACCGGTTGCGGCCCGGCCAACCGAGTTTTTTGCATTTTTGACTTAAAGAAATGATATGCAAATGGCTAACTAGATGCAGAGTGATCAAGCTGCAGGGAGCGGTCACAAAGTGGTGCGCAGGTTCTTACCTCTCGTCTTGCGCTCGCGGGCAACCAAATCAGATACAAAGAAATGAACTAACTATCTGCACTATCCCTAGGGAGCTAGGTTATCAATTTTGGGTGAGCAATACATTTTCACGTACAAAAAGAAGAATTACAGGTAGCTGATACTTCTTCTAAAGCACATGAACACATACAGATATTCAAATAACCAGATAACCGATCATTTTATAACAACATCTATTACTCACAGCGAAAAATATCCAGAAATTACTGAAGACATTTAGCAAGAACATCGGTTCAGAATATCGAATACTCTTACAGTAAATGAAACACAGCTGAAAACGAAATAGTTCCTCTTCAACATTGTTCATTTAGTTTGCATTGATACATTTCTCTTTTCACTCTCTCCAACAGGCAAAAATTGCAGTTCCTATGCAAAACGAAGTAGTTCATCTTACAAGTAAACAAATACAAAGTTTTCCAGGGAAAAATCCCTTTCTCAGTGCCTCATCCCTCTATTTAAACTATAATTACAGAGCGTTTTCTTTCCCATACGCATGGTCTTTCGGTTTCCCAAACTCTACACATTCCGGTATTTTGTCATTACGTGATCATGACAACTTGGTAACTGATCCGTTTCTAGAATCACGCCTCTACAGCTCCTGACTTTGTCCTCCATTTGCCTCTTTTCAGTCATACTTCTGCCAAATGGATTAATCTTTCTTCCTGTCATGACAAATTGACCGATTGCCTGTATACTGCCTGCATTCAAATTAAGAGCATGATTCAAATGACAAATATCATCAATTAACCAATCCACAAGGAAAAGGCCGAGCAAACCTCCTATGGGCCTGGCAATATTCTGTGGTCGCCGGCGGGAAAAACAAGTCGGCAATCAGAGAGAAACGAGTTCGGGAGCCCGGGGAAACAGCCAGCCGCAATGTTGGGTGAGGTTTAAGTCGTAGCCTAGTGAAACGCGGGCGGGAGATGTCATAAGTCGGAATTTGAGTAGTTTTAGGTTCGGAAACTAGAAAACTTTAGCAGCCGCAACGGTGGAGGGGGAGAGCTAGAGGACACGCGGAATGGACGGGAAACTAAGTCGGACGTTGGGAGAGACTCGGATCGAAAACTGACTATCTCCTCCCGGCCGCAATGGCGGGCAAGCAGAAGCTACGGACCCACTATGTACAGTTAACAAACATCGGGCGTCGGACGGCTTAGGAGATCAGGCGAAAGAAAAGTCTCGGAGCCGCAACGATGAAAGGGTTGAAACTTCACAGCCCCCGATCCAGCAGTAAAAGAGGCCTGCTTATAGGGAAACTCAAGTATTTGAGCAATGCTAAGGGTCGGCTGTAACCAAAGTCATTTTTCTTCACATAGGATGCGTCGAAGAACAACGAATTTACCTCTCTTAGACCACATATTCACGACTCGAACCAAAGATGAACAAAGCACACATAGACTACTGACATCCACCTTCAGAGAAGCGAAAGAAAACATGCTCAAGGAGCTAAAAAATTCAACGATCAAGCCATACAAAATAATAGGAAGGGGCCCATAAATTTAAGTAAAATAAATTCGGGGAGGACCGTTGCGGAAGCAACAACTGGCGATTACCTGGGGAACCTAGATCTCTGGGTGATTATTGTCTTTGAGTAGCAAACTGTTCCGCAACAAATGCATCCATCGAATTCTTCCAGCTATCTAGATTTCTCATATCACCAAAGTGTGTACCTTAATCATTGATGTTAGTCCTTTGGGGAAAAGGAAAACCAAGACCCTCAAGTCCAAATAACTATGCCGAGGCCAGAGTATGAGTTTCATTATTACCTCTATTTTCAGGTAGCTAACAGTGTGGACACCACAGGGTTGCAGCACATAGCAAACAGCAGTATTCATTTGTTCCTCCTTCCCAAGCCATTTTAACACTTTTGTGCCTTCGGACTTTTGTCCTTTCATCTGAGTCCTTATGTGCGCCTTTCTTACTGAATTTTATTCAGGATCCTCTATCCCATAGTGCCCTTTTGTGTGAGTGGTGTACTTTAATTCCCAGCTTCACGGACGGAGAGGATCTTTTGGCAATTTAGTGTTTATGCTTTAGCACTTGCTTTGATTTATGCTACTTTTCCAGAAGTTTGACTCTTTAGCTTCCTTTGGGCATTTTTTTCTTGGCATGGGATCATTTATATTTAATACGATGTTCACCTTGCTTCCTCCCATGGGTCCTTTACTGTCGTTCCTTAGAACATTTTAAATGTGATGTGGATGGGGCCCCGACATAGTACTCCAGACTCTCTGAATCCGGTTTAATTCACAGGGGTTAAGCAGGACTTCAATGCACACCATATTTTATTCGAAAAACCGTTAGGCTGGAAGAATTCTTTAAGCAATACACAGGTTGATACTCAACATTTTTGCTATTCCCAAAAGACCTTAGTATCCTTCAGGAAACCACAAGTTTGTTCTCTTATTGAAAATTAAGAATAAGAATTAAATTAAAAGAAAGCGTGACTCGAAAACAACTACACATCTTGTTTATATACAAGGCAGAAACTATCAAAGAAAAAACTTCAAGAAAAGTAAGACTTGAGAACCAAACCATTTACTGGCAAGTTCTCTTCCCATCCCTGTAAATATTGCAACTTATAAGTAGCAGGGCCAAGTTCGGCTACAATTTGAAAGGGGCCTACCCATAACTGCTGGAATTTGGTATGCTTTCCTTTTTCATCATGGGGGTGGTCCCACTTGAGGACCAAGTCTCCTACTTCAAATTCCTTTTTCCCAGCTTTATGTTTGTCAAACCATCTTTTGACTACCTCCTACTGTTGTCTGAAGCGTTCTCTAGCTTTGGATCTGGCTTCTTCTGCTTTTAGGAGATTATATATTCTTATTTGCAGAACCTCATCCTCCGACCCCCTAGAATCTTGAGCTAGTATGGAAGAAGGTAGCAGAATATTGGGAGGCAGGATGGCTTCCTTTCCATACACAAGGGTATAGGGTGACACTCCTACGGTAGTCTTAGGAGTGACTCTGTCAGCCCACAGGGCGTTGGGTAAGGCTGAGTGCCAACTTCATTGGTTTTCTATGAAAGTCTTCTTCAGGATTCTAATGAGGTTTTTATTGGAGGATTCAGCCAGGCCATTCCCTTGCGATAGTATTTAGCAGAATAATGTAATTTTATCCCTTTCTCATGAGAAAAGGCAGTCAATTTAATGGATGAAAAGTATTTAGCATTATCAAAAACTAACGAAACTGGAACTCCAAACCTGGTCATGATATGATCTTGTAAGAAGCTGATGAATTCATCCTCGTTTATCTTGCGCAATGGGATAGCCTCGACCCTGCGAGTGAAATAATTAGTTGCAGTTAGAATATACTTGTGCAGCAGGGAATAATTTGGCTTTATTTCTCCAATGACTTCTATTCCCCATTGTTCGAAAGGCTCTGTGATCATTAATGGCTTTAGAGGTGCTGCTGCTCTAGGTTGTCTTCCACCACATCTTTGACAAGTATCACATTTTCTAACGTGTGCGTGTGCATCCCTAAAGAGTGTTGGCCAGTAGTAACCGGCTCTGAGAACCTTGTGGGCTGTAGTGTCCCCTGAATAATGCCCCCCAGCCGGGCCATCATGTAACTCAGACATCACCTTTTCAGCATCTTCTTTCTCCAAGCATCTCAGGAGGACCCCATCATAGTTTTTTTTGAATAGTACGCCCTCTACGATTTGGTAGGAAGCTGATTTCAAACGCAGAGCTCTTCTTTGTTTGGAACTCCAATGTTCCGGTAACACCCCTGACTGCAAGTAATGCACAAGATCTCTATACCACGACTCAGGAGCTGTGAATAAAGGGAAAACATCCATTACATGCAAATCAGCTTCATCTTCCCATGCTTGTTCTTCATTGTTTGTCTTCCCAGTCATCAGTTTGCATAACCCTTGACCTTTTACTATAGTAGCTGGCTTGAATTCAAGATCATATTCTTGAAGCGTTGTTACCCAGTTTCCCCTTCTTTCTCCTAATTCTTTTTGAATGAGAAGGGATCTTACAGCTGGGTAAGGGACTATTACCTTGGTACGATTTTTTAGTATATAAGGCTTGAATTGCTTTACTGCCTTAAATACTGCGTATGCCTACTTATCAATGGCTGGGTAGTTTAATTCAGCTCCTTGTAGCCCAGTGCTCATAAAAGAGATTGGGAATTCATCACCCCCTTCTTCCTTTTGCGTGAGTACCGATGCTAATGAATCATCGGAAGCAAATGTATACATAATAAAGTCCTTATCAAAGTCTGGACTTTTCAAAGAGGGCGCATGTACAACAGCAGTCTTGATTTTACTAAAAGCGTTCTTTTTCGTTTCATCCCACTTAAATTGTGTGTTTTGCTTGACCATCTGTTGTAATGGTTTAACAGTCTGGGAAAAATCAGGCACAAACCTACGCATGAAGTTTATTGTTCCCATGAAGGATTGCATTCCTTTTTTATTATGAGGCATGGGGATTTGTTCAATTGCCTTGATTCTTTCTAGGTCTATAGATATACCTCTCTTTGAAACTATATGCCCCAGTAACTTGCCCTCTGTGACTGCGAATACGCACTTCTTAGGATTGAGTGAGATGCCATACTTCCAACAACGCTCAAAAATTTGCTTTAGGTGGAACGCGTGCTCCTCTTTTTTCTTAAAAAATATTGTGATATCATCAAGGTAGACCACCACACTTCATCCAATCAGTCCACGGAAAGCTATGTCCATAGCTCTCTGAAACGTCGCTCCAGCATTAATCAGTCCAAATGGCATCCTTCTATATGCGAAAGTTCCCCATTTCGTTCTGAATGTTGTCTTCAATCTATCTTCCTCGGCCACTAACACTTGGTTGTAGCCAGAGAATCCATCTAACAATGAAAACAATTCAGACCCAGAAACTATCTGTAGCAATTACTCCATGGGGGGTACCGGATAGTTGTCTTTGTCTGAGGCGCGGTTTAAATTTCTGAAGTCCATGCATAGTCTGATTTCTCCCGACTTCTTTCTGACTGGTACCAAATTTGACACCCACTCAGAGTGCCTTACTTTAAAAATAATCCTGGCATCCAACAATTTCTTTACCTCGCTTTGAATTAGTGGCTCCAACTTGGGGTGCATCTTCCTTAACGGCTGCTGATATGGCTTGAAGCCTGCTTTAATAGGAATGACATGCTTGATAATATTGGTGTCGTAGGTCTTCAGATCTACGTATGTCCATGCAAAGACATCTTTATACTGTTTGAACAGGCGGAGGAACCTGTCTCTTTCTTCTGGTGAGCAGCATGTGCCGAGGTTCACAAACTTGGGCTCGGTTTCAGTCCCTAAGTTTATCAGCTCGAACTGTAGAGTTGAGCTGTGTGTCTTCACATTAGCGGGTCTTCTAAATTTTTCGTTCAAGTCGAACATCTTCTCTAATGTTCTGACCCCTTTGGGAATGAAATTGTCATATTTCATTTCGGCCTGATGTTCCTCATCATCGATGATGACTCCTTTAAAGGTCTCATCATTTGTCAAGCACTCGATTATTTGTTGATCATCGTCAAATACTCACAAGTTGGTGATCATGTCAGGAACTGATGGCTTGAAAAGCAGTTCAATAGAACATTTGTTATTAGTGGGAACCAACCTGGCGGCTGATGTAGCTAGAAGATCAGCAGCTGCATTTTTTATTCTTGGGATTGAAATAATGTTAAATGCATGAAAACATTTAAGCAACTCCCATACCTCGTTTTGGTAAGCTTTCAAATGAGGGGAAACACAGTGTATTTGATTTCTTATTTGCTTTACAACTATTTCCGAATCCCCAAAAACTTTTAAATTACTAACCTGTAGCTCGATTGCTTTCTTGAGTCCCTGCAGCAGTGCTTCATATTCGGCCGTATTGTTAGTACATTCGAACTCTAATCTACAGGATAGGAAGTGCTTATTTTTTTGTGGATCAATGAGGACGCAGCTGGCCCCTGACCCTTCTAACGTTTTTGAGCCGTCAAAATATAAAGTCTAGAAAACATTATCTACTGAAAATGAATCTACTCCTACAGCTAAATCTACTATTTTACAGTCAAGCTCATCGGCCCGAGAAAAACGAAGGAGATCAGGCTGGGTGTCAGGTGTGTTGCTAGCCTCTTCCGCTTGATAATTCCCTAGTTCTAGTTCAAGAAAGTAGTTTCCCAATATAGATTCAACCGGTACATTCTTCTCATCTAATTGAGTGACATTGTACTTCATATGAGGTTCTCTCAAAACCTTGATCTGATTAGGACTCCCTTTGTGCGGCAACCACAGATGTGACCAATCTGTGGCGAAATACCCATTTAATTTGGCTGACCAATCTCTGCTCAGGACCAGGCCATAAGCATCTGGTATGTCAGCCACTATGATGTTAATAATTTGGCATACTTTATCATTGGATGCCAGATGGATCAGGACGTCTTCCATTTCACCAATTACCTTGACGTCCGTCCTATCCAATTGCACCACCCTCCATGTGGATGGCTTAGGCTGTCCGTTTATTTTCTTACATACTGATATGGGCATGACATTAATTGACGCCCCTGAGTCCACTAGGCAATTGTGTACGTTATGATTGAAAATTTCAAATGTCAGGAGGAAAGGTGGATGCTTGGTTTTAGACTTACCTCCGACGCTAGATTCTCCAATCTCTTCTTCGTCCCGAGGCTGATTGTCGGCGGGCAGATTTTCTTTCGACGTTTCAAGTGCCTTCAATAACTTTTCTTTCTGTTGAGGTACTTTGCACATTTCAAACAGCGGGATGTTTGCCTTTATCTTCTTTAGATATTCGACAATGTCATATTCGATTAGTTGCCTAGTGGACTGAGATTTATCAGCACTTGCATTCTCATCGTTTGGCTTAGGCGGCGTTCTGTTTTGCTTCGGATCCTG
This sequence comes from Pseudotsuga menziesii, assembly GCA_001517045.1. Taxonomy (NCBI): domain Eukaryota; kingdom Viridiplantae; phylum Streptophyta; class Pinopsida; order Pinales; family Pinaceae; genus Pseudotsuga; species Pseudotsuga menziesii. The sequence goes on from LPNX010649551.1 coordinate 303,069, forward strand.
GCTGGTAATGGTAAATTCCGGAATCTGATCAGCCACTAATTCGTCTTGAAATTTCTTTTTTATATTTCTTTGCAGCCTTCGAATCTTTGGGAGCAGAAGACTGTCATCACTAACCGCCCCTCTGCTCCTAGTTGTTACATTAGCCTCCCTGATAGCTTTGCATCCCTGGGTATTTTCCTCCTTTGCATCGAGTAAGGAGACAGAATTCCATAATGCCATGGTCTCGTCCTCCTGCCCTTTTGTAGAAGTGGAAGCAACATTTTCGTTCTTTTCATCTTCATCTTCCTTCGTTAATCTCGAATCCAACATCTGATTCATGACCAATGTCATTGAATTTATCCATTGCAGACAGTTCTTTTCGGAATGAGGCTGTTGATGAAAAGTACAGAAATTCTCCATCCCTATCTCTGTCAGGTTCATGGATGCAGTTTTCTGACGAGGAGGTTGGGTTTGATTGCTATCCTCCCTTTTCTTATAATATGGCCTGAAAAAATTTTGTGCTTCTTTTTCCTTTTCTAAGTCTATGATCTTGTTAGACAACTTTTGCATCATTTTGGCCATACCTTCATAATCTGGTGCTTTCTCCTCTTTGGGCTTAGTAAACAGCAAGGTTTTTCTTTTCTCCCCTGCCTTCTCAAGATAATATTCAATGCTCTCCCTTTCTGCTTCCACTACTTCTGCTTCTTCATAAGTCTCCGTCAAAGTGGGCTTGGCCCTAGCTTTTACAAACATGGCTAAATCAGGACCCAAAGCTGAAGTATAGTATTCGATCAGTACCTTGTCTGAAGGCTTATCTGTTTCAGAGAAATTTTTTAGATATGCTACAAACCTTTGTGTGAAGCTGTGCACTTTTTCCTTTTTTTCTTTCTTCAAAGCACATAGACCTTTCATAAGGGCATCGTGAGTCTTTTGGACTGCATACTTACTTCTGAACATTCTTTCAAAGGTATCCCAGTCTGGGATAGAATTGGAGGGCAATCCAAAATACCACGAGGCTGCAGCTCCTTTGAGGGTGTGTGGGAACAGCCTACACACTACATCTTCATGTTCCCCAGCCCTCAGACCTTCTATTTCCAAGTAGAAACTCTGTAGGTGGCCATCCACTAGGATTTTCTCATTTGGATCAAATTTGGGTAGTAGCTTCTCAAAGGCTTGAGGTAGTTCATGCAAAGGTGGGGTCAGATTTAGAGGTGATCTAGCTTTCCAAGCTGGCGGTGGATTTGGTGGATTAGGTGGATTTGCATTAACGCTGGCCATGAGTTGAGGTGGAGAGTGAGGGGGTGAACCAATAAGAGAGTGAGGACATGAACCAACCGGGGTGTAAACAGGAGAATTGTAAGGAGTGTCTGGACCTACTTGGTTCAAAGGCAATTCAACCTCCTGTATGGCTGTTTCCACGAGTTCTTCCCAGTCTCCAACCAACACTGAATCTTCAATTAGAGGACGGTCTTTCTTCTTGTACTCTCTTCTCGGCAATTCATGGATAATAGGAAACCCTCCAATATTCTTTACGTAAGCACAGGTATGTCTTCTCAGATCATTAAAAATTTCGTTGCGAACAGGATATAGATGTTCTCTGTTGTCTTCTTCCGGAATTGGATTACGTGGTCCACTACTTTCAGAACTATAACCAGCGGAATAATCTTGGGAAAACAGGTTTCCTCGGCCAGCCATGCACTGGTGGCCCTCCTTCTAGCGCCAAAACTGTTGAGGCCCAGAAATTCGCAGGCGGCAACAGTAAGGGATTCTCCCCAGTCAACGTTCCCAACTAGCCCGTTGACTGTTTGGAATAGGGAACCCATCCGGTTTGCGGTCCGGATATCATAGGTCAAGAAAAAAAAACTAAGGTTTTACCGGTTGCGGCCCGGCCCACCGAGTTTTTCGCATTTTTGACTTAAAGAAATGATATGCAAATGCCTAACTAGATGCAAAGTGATCAAGCTGCAGGGAGCGGTCACAAAGTGGTGCGCAGGTTCTTACCTCTCATCTTGCGCTCGCGGGCAACCAAATCAGATACAAAGAAATGAGCTAACTATCTGCACTATCCCTAGGGAGCTAGGTTATCAATTTTGGGTGAGCAATACATTTTCACGTACACAAAGAAGAATTACAGGTAGCTGATACTTCTTCTAAAGCACATGAACACATACAAATATTCAAATAACCAGATAGCCGATCATTTTATAACAACATATATTACTCACAGCGAAAAATATATAGAAATTACTGAAGACATTTAGCAAGAACATCGGTTCAGAATATCGAATACTCTTACAGTAAATGAAACACAGCTGAAAATGAAATAGTTCCTCTTCAACATTGTTCATTCAGTTTGCATTGATACATTTCCCTTTTCACTCTCTTTGACAGGAAAAAATTGCAGTTCCTATGCAAAACGAAGTAGTTCATCTTACAAGTAAACAAATACAAAGTTTTCCAGGGAAAAAGCCCTTTCTCAGTGCCTCGTCCCTCTATTTAAACTATAATTACAGAGCGTTTTCTTTCCCAGACGCATGGTCTTTCGGTTTCCCAAACTCTACACATTCTGGTCTTTTGTCATTACGTGATCATGACAACTTGGTAACTGATCCATTTCTGGAATCACGCCTCTACAGCTCCTGACTTCGTCCTCCATTTGCCTCTTTTCAGTCATACTTCTGCCAAATGGGTTAATCTTTCTTCCTGTCATGACAAATTGACCGATTGCCTGTATACTGCCTGCATTCAAATTAAGAGCATGATTCAAACGACAAATATCATCAATTAACCAATCCACAAGGAAAAGGCCGAGTGAACCTCCTACGGGCCTGGCAATATTCTGTGGTCGCCGGCGGGAAAAACAAGTCAGCAATCAGAGAGAAACGAGTTCGGGAGCCCAGGGAAACAGCCAGCCGCAATGTCAGGTGAGGTTTAAGTCGTAGCCCAGTGAAACGCGGGCAGGAGATGTCATAAGTCGGAAGTCGGGTGGTTTTAGGTTCGGAAACCAGAAAACTTTAGCAGCCGCAACGGCAGAGGGGGAGAGCTAGGGGACACACGGAATGGACGGGAAACTAAGTCAGACGTCGGGAGAGACTTGGATTGAAAACTGACTATCTCCTCCCGGCCGCAACAGCGGGCAAGCAGAAGCTACGGACCCGCTATGGGCGTCGGACGGCTTAGGAGATCGGGCGAAAGAAAATTCTCGGAGCTGCAACGATGAAAGGGTTGAAACTTCGCAGCCCCCGATCCAGTAGTAAAAGAGGCCCGCTTACAGGGAAACTCAAGTATTTGAGCAATGCTAAGGGTCGGCTGTAACCAAAGTCATTTTTCTTCACACAGGATGCACCGAAGAACAGCGAATTTACCTCTCTTAGACCACATATTCACAACTCGAACCAAAGATGAACAAAGCACACATAGACTACTGACATCCACCTTCAGAGAAGCGAAAGAAAACACGATCAAGGAGCTAAAAAGTTCAACGATCAAGCCATACAAAATAATAGGAAGGGGCCCAGAAATTTAAGCAAAATAAATTCGGGGAGGACCATTGCGGAAGCAACAGGGCTATGAAGTCGGATGATTGGTCGTTTCTGTATACATACTTCAACAATTGCTTCTGTTGTAACAGCCAGTTGATGTTGGAATTCTGTCCAACTTTGAAGTACTTTCTGGATGTCGATGGTTAGTGTTGTAATGCTTGATAACGTCAACATCTTATCATGAATGGAAAGGTTTGCTATTATTTCCATGTCAGGTCCCATGAACTAGTTTTTTTTCTCTTGCTGTCTCTCGAAGCCTTTTCATCTGCGGGCAGATGATGTCTAATTTCTCCAAGCATGGGAGTGCCTACTACACCCACTAGTGTGCTTGTCTATCGAGTCTCTGTAGTTTGGCTGTCTCCAACACTATTTGATCTTGTATTGTGCTTCTCAATGCTTCCTCAATGCTCTTTCTCTTTTCTAATGCTTGAATTTGTTGTCGATTCTGTCGGGTCTGCTGAAAGACTTTCTCGTAATAAGTAGGCTAGTCCCGTAGTACTCCTTCTATTATGACAGACTGTTCCATGTGGTCTTGTAGCACTTTGTACGCTTCTAAGAAGGTTGTGTATTGCTGCATTAGTAATCTAGATGTTTATTATTTTTATTCTTCTTTTGTATTTTGCATTTGTTCTTGTAGGGTCGACACCACACTCTCAAATAGTTGATATGCCTTTTCAAGTGGCTTGTTGGTGTCGACTTCCATCGGTCCTGGTATTACAGATTGTGCTAAGTTTCTCCATTTTAACAGGGATTCAACTTGTTCCTTCTCAGTGTCATCGAGATCCTTGCGTCTGGTCTAGATTCTTGTTTTTGCTTCGATGGCCAGAGTTTCTAAGAGTTGTCCCAACTCTCCATCCTTCATATTTGTTGCATCGACTACAGTGGTCGACCCAAGTTGACTAATGTTGACCATTGTCGATTGTGATTCTTTTTGGTGGTCCTTCTTCTTTCTGTCTCTCTTCCTCTTATGTTTATGTTGTTCTGCTTATTGTTGTTCTTTTGCATCTACAAGGGTTAGACCTTCCTGTGGTTGATTTTCTAGTAGTGGATTGTCTGGTTGCTGGTCTGCAATGGTTAGTGGAACTTCTAGTTGGGTCTCTTGGATGAGCTTCACAGCTGGGTCTATATCTGGGTGATTTTGTATAGAGGGATTGGGTAAGAGTGGTTCAGGCACATATGGTTCAAGTAAGAGTGTTTTAGGAGTAGATGGTTTAGGTGCATATCCTAGATTGGGGAGTGGTGGTGGTGATGGTGAATGGTCGGGCGTAATTAGTGTGGTAGGGATGTGATCAGCTGTCAGGTCCTCGACTTGTGGTGGTGAATCCTCTGGGACGTCAAAGAATAGGTTTTCAATTACCCAATTGATTTCTTCTAGGTTCTCTTCTTCCACATCTCTTGTTGGTTCATTGGCTAATGGAGGGTGTGGGATGTCGGCTGGGATAAAGGATGAGGTTCAACTTGTGACAACTTGAGCTGTCTTCTCATGGTTCCTTACAAATGTTGATTTTATAATTCCCACAAACCTCAACTTTCGGGGTATTTGTCCAAGTTGTGGGGGAATGATCTGTCTTGATCTAGTAGATTTGATTAGGTGGCACTTGGTGGTGATATTCTAGAGAGAGGTGAGTAGTTCAGGCAATTTTTCAATGTATGCCTGGAAATCTCTGTCTCAGTCAAACCTCTCCTTTAGGGTTTTTAGCATAGAATTTTTGCATATGTTGATTGGGATTTTGGAGGGGAGTGGTGGAATTTCTTCCTGTGTGATCTAGATCGGAGATGGGGGTGGAGGTGTAGACACTAAATCGACAATATTTTTAGCCATTGATGTGTTTGTACTTTTTACCTTTTTCAGTTGACCCTGTTGTGCTCTTGACGCGACAAAGCGTTTGAACTATGTCTCAATTGAAACTTTGTTTGCTACAACATATTCTATGATGTCGACGGTGGTAGTTGCTAGTTCTTCTTCATCTTCTAGTTCTAAAAGGATCATATTGTGCTTCCCCTTCCCTTTTGTTTATGTTTCCTTTTTTCTTACAGCTGCTATTTCTTTTTCTAGTTTTTTAATTGTATCTTTGGCTATGCCATACTCAGGATTGTCGGGCTCAATATCTTCTTCTAGTTCTTCTTCTCCCTCCTACTATTGAACTGGATTGATACTTTCTTCAGCTGGTTAGGTTACCTGTTGCTCTGTTGGTACACTTCCCCTTTGGGCCGTTGGTGGTATGATTGTTATTTGCAATCTATTGGTGTCTTCTGCTAGTGTTTCTTCTGACACAAAGGTGCTGATGTGTAGTTGGAGTTCATACTATTCTTATTTCTCCTAATCTGTCAGTGGTTCTTTGATTGCTTGGTTTCCTTCCTTGGATTTTGCTGGTATCGACAGCTTTGTGTTGAATTGTCGAGCTAGTTCATGAAAAATATCTTCGACTATTGGGTAATAGTTGAGAGATTTTGCTTTTGATTTTTCACCCTACATATACCAAACCGCAGTGTGGTCGAGCTCCAGTTGGATGTGTGCAGTTTTCGGCAGACTTTGTCGGATGTTCTGAGGCACCCTCCATTTTGTCATCTGAACTTTCAACTATTGGAGATAGTTTTCCAACAGTACTTTTCCATTTGCTAGTTCTTTCAATGTTTGAGTTTGCGCAAATGGTTTGAAACTCCACATATGGAATTTTGTTGGTTCTTGGAATTGCTTGTCCCCGACTGGGCATAAGTGGAACATCACTATCTAGATTATTAGAGACAAGAACCTTATAATCCCACCTGACTCCTGGCATTTCTCACAGATAGTTTTGAGCATGTTGGTGACATACTGAGCCAATATGTACACTTTACCTATTTCGGCTATCGTGTCTACTACCTCTATCATATCCAGTTTCAAGTCGCTCCCTCAACCTGTAGGTGTGAGCCCTGTTGCTATGATTTTGGCCATGAATTGTGGCATCTAAGCTTCTATTTGGCTAATCATTATCCCTTTTGAATTCTTCCCGAAGGGCGTTCCAGTTAACCGTTCTACCAGTCCTTCTTTTATTTCGACAGGGACTGGGTCGCCTTGGTTGGAGAGACCACTCAGTTTGTATATGACTTCTCTAGATATTTCAACTGGTTTGTTGAGGTAAAATATCCCATTGTGGTATCGGCTAATAATAAATTTTACTATTGTTTCCTTGGTTCCTCCAAAACTTGCCATGAACGGTGTGTTCATGTAGTTCATAATGGAGTTGTGATTTATCTTCTCTGCTACTTGTGTCGATTTCTTGTCGACATAATCCCATTTGTTGATTTCGGCCCACGTTTTTGCCCATGAGGTTTCTTGTACCTTGGCATTTTTGATGTTTCTTAACCTTCTCATCAATGGGGTTTCAATAGATTGCATTTCTTTTGTCTTTGCAACTACGGCTCTAGTTTGTTTTGGTGCCATCTTGTTAGTTTCTTGTTCGACTTTTCTTATAGGTTCTCAGTTCTCAACTTTCTGATTGCTAAATTGCTCTATCTCTTTGAAATACTATAAATGATCCTTTTTTGGTCCAGTATTTATAGGTGGTATGTTTGACGTTTCTGTCGATGGGTGTATTAATGGCGGAAGTGATGTTCCAACACATTCTCTGGTTTTTGCGTTAATGGTGATTTGATTTGGAACTCCTTCTGACTATAGTCATGAAGGTGTGATTTGACCTTCAAGGTCGTTGGTTGATGTCGATGGTGTTATTTCGATGGGTTTGATGTCGGCTGTCGAAGAGTTGGTTTCCTGTCATCTTGGGTTATGGGTGTTGGTTTTGTTTTGTTAGTTTTAATTATTTTAGATTTTTATAGTTTTTTCTCTGACAATTATGGTCATTATATATAT
>LPNX010649551.1:310799-335390 GCA_001517045.1 Pseudotsuga menziesii
TTATTCGACAACGTAGGGTCCCATCCATTATGTATGTTTTTGGATTTTCCTTTTACTCGATTGTTGTATAGTAAGGTGAGATCCCCTACCGACAGATTCTTGTTTTTGATATTGCGATCGTGCCTTTTGTTGTTGTTTTTGGATTTCTTGGTGTTGTAGAGCAATCAGTCGGTGTTCTTCTAGCTTGCTTAATTGCATCATTCGGTCCTTCATGGCTTGTTCAAAATCGACATGTAAAATATCTTCTATGATAGGTGTTTGCTGTTGAAAATGTAGTGGAACAACTGCTTCTTGTCCATAGACTAATCAGAACGGTGTTTGGTCAGTCGATCGCTTGTATGTTGTTCTATAAGCCCATAATACTACAAGTATATTTTCATCCCAATCATCCTTGTCGGTGTTACATATTTTAGCTAGGCCCTTTGTTAAGGCTTTGTTAAATGCTTCGATTGCTCCATTCGACTGGGGGTGATAAGATGTACTATGTCGGTGGTTAATTTTGAACTGGTCTGTTAGTGCTTTGATGGTTTTATTAATAAAGGGTGAACCTGGGTCACTGATTAGGGTTATTGGGCATCCAAATTTGGCAATTATATTTTCATAGATAAATTTAGCAGCTATCTCACTGGAACATGTGTCAACTGGTTCTGCTTCTTCCCACTTGGTTACATATTCTACTGCAGTTATTATGTACCTTGCACATATTCTTTTTCTTGGTATGGGGAATGGCCCTATGAAGTCGATGGCCCAAATTTCAAATGTCAAACTTGGGTTTACTGATATCAAGGGCATTTCTATACTAGGCAGAGGTCGACCCAATCATTGACATCTGTCGCATTGGATTACAAACTTTTTGCAGTCTTTGTATAGTGTCGGCCACCATAGCCCTGACTGTTGGATTTTCTTGGCAATTGTGTCTGCTTGAAAATGTCCTCCCTCCAGTCCATAGTTTTCTTTATACATGATATTATTTCTTTCATGTTCTAATACGCATCTTCTGAGGATGTCTTCCAGGCTCATTTTATATACAAATCCATTTATGAGACTATATGGTATAGATTTCATGGCTAAGATTTGTTTCTTTTTCATGCTCATGCCCTCTGGTGCTTGTCCATTTTCTAAGAATTGAGTTATTTCCTCTAATTCTGCTGGGATTGTTTCTATTCAAAATAAATGTGCGTCTGACGGGTCGTCTTTGATTCCTGACGGTTCCTCTCCTATGTCGATTCGTGATAAGTGGTCGGGTCCGACATTTAAATTTCCTAGTCTCACGATGATTTCAAATTCAAATTATTGGAATAGAAGTAGCCATCAACAAATTCTCCCATGGTGTGAGGGTTTATTTATGAGATATTTTAATGCTTGGTGGTCGGTATAAAAAATGAAAGGGTTGGCTAGTAGGTAATGTCGATATTACTGTAGTGCAAAAACCATTCCTAAGGATTCTCTCTATTGTCGAATAGTTTCTTTCTACTTTATTTAGTTTTCTGTTGATGTAAGCTATGGGGTAGTCCATTCTGTTGTCCCCTGTTTGAGTTAAGATTGCTCCTATTGCTAGACCTGATGCGTCGATGTGTACATGGAATTTGGATGACCAATTCGGGAACCTTAGAATGGGTGCTTCGACTAGTTTTATTTTTAGTGTTTCAAATGATATGTTGCATTCCTCTCTCCAGTCGAACTCCTGATCTTCTCTTAATACTTCTTCCAATGGATAGGTCATATCTGAACAATACCTTATGAATTTCCTGTAATATCTTATATGACCAAGTAGTACACTGACTTGTTTTGGGTTTGTTATAACTAGATCTTGTTCTTAATTTATCTGTTCTTTTTGTCCTAATTTTCAACCGTTGGTTTAAACTGATTTTACGTTTTATGTTGATTTTAAGAATTTTTTACAATCAATAATTTTGGTTGGATTTAATGCTTTTAATGGTTGAATTATTTCATTATTTTAGTTTTAAGGTTTGTCTTTTGGGATTATTAGTTAATATGTACATCTTTAAGATTTCAAAAAATTCCAATAAAATTTTATTCAAAGTTTTGATTTATAATCTAACTCTCATTTTTTAGTCCTTTGTCAAATATTTTCCTGAGGAGATTCCTGTAGCAGCTCTGTTTTTCCTATTTTTGTCATTTTCATTGGGAGAATATTAAAAGGAAATGAAAACGAATTAGGGAAAACAAAAGAGGTTTTTGTCCACAACAGACTCATTCACAAAAAACTCTCTCAGTTTTTCAACAGATATTATTGTTTGAGAAATTTGAATTAATCTTTGTGGCATATTTTCAAGGTTTGAATTATTTAATAATTTCCTGTTTTGGTCAAAAATATGCAGCACGTATTCCGATCAATTGAAGGGGAATTTTGAAAAAAAAAGGAGAGGTTTTTTTTATAGAATACTCATTTAAAAAAACCTCTCTCAGGTTTTGCACAGGTGTCTCGGATCAAGAGACATGAAGGTGTGTTTGAGACCCAAATTTTCAAAAATTCGCCAAATTTCCCCAAATCTGATTTGTTATTTTTGGGTTAATTATCTTTAAATATTTTGAGTTATCATGTAACTAATTGGTGTAACTATTTCAAATTTCAACCTAGAAGGTAGTTATGGAACTAATTTACTTTTGTAATGATAAAAGGAAAACAAACATACAGTTTTGGTGTGGGATTTTTCACTCAAGGAGAGGCTTTTGGAGCTTTGATTTCTCATGCTAGCATTTATAACTCTTATGTAAGTGGATGGATGTTATTGATTATATATAAACTAATAAGCCCTTTTACCTGTCATGCTTTTTCATTTCTGATCTGGTTTATTGCTCAGTCTACAATTTCATTTCCTGTTTAAAGGTTTATTCATGTAAATGCTTGTAGCCTGTGGGTGGAATTAGTATTTCATATGTAATGTTTATGGATTATTGGGATGTGTTTGATCCCCAGTTTATCAAAATTGCATGATTCAGTTCTATATTATCTTTTGGATGTTTATTTCCTCCTTGTTGATGAATTTTTTAAAACCAAAACCCTAAAACCTATTTTATTTAATTTTACTTTTGAGATTGTGTTGACTTGTTCTTCTAGTAGTCTAAGAACAATTTCTGTCGCTAACATCTTTGGCACCATTGCCAGGGATGAAGCTGAAGTATATATTCCTTGGGATATCATTATTCATTTGATTTTGAGAGGTGAACAAAGTCATAAAATCTTTTAGACTACAATTTTTCACCGACGACTCCACGATTAAAGATTCCACTGCAAAGAGAATTTTGTTGACAGAAAAAGGAAGAAGCCAAATGGAAAGACTGGGTATCTTTTGGGATTAGGGCAGACCCAAGTTCTTATACTTTTATCTTCTCACCAACAAACTGACCCACAGTGTTGGCCCTTTCAGCAACAACCTGCGAACAGGTTGCAGTCTCACTCGAAACAGCTATGGGGTGCTGCAGAATCAGGTTTCTGCGGGCAAAAGAGGGATATCACTGTACCTTTAGTCTTAACAATGAATATTTATGCAATACAGAGGTTCAACATTCACTTAAATAGCTTCGCAGTTTAGATAAACAGACAGTTTCTTGCTTAACCCTTAACTAGGAATTCACAGCGAAGTTAGTACTTAGCAATATATCTTACTTATCATTTATCTACTTATCAAACGCATAAAACATAACAGGAACAAAAGCAAAAGAACCACCACAACACAAGATATATGTGGTTCACCCCCAGTGTAGGGGCTACGTCCACAGAACTGTGGTTATATTCAACAATTTACAAACACACAGTTTTGATCTGCGCACTCAGCTGCAGATCTGCTCAACAACCCAAAACTGTGCACTTAGCTGCAAATCCTTTCTTATTACACCCTCTGTGCACTCAGCTACAGAGGAACTGCGCACTTAGCTACAGAACCTTTCCTCAAAAATCCTCTGCGCACTCAGCTGCAGAGGTCATCTACACACTCAGCTGGGACTTAACGTTTCTTACAAAACCCTCTACGCACTCAGCTGCAAAGGTCATCCACGCACTCAGCTGGGACTTAAACTTTAACCCTAAAAATAGATCTTAGTTTCGTCGTATTATAATAACATCATAACACCAAAAGTCCCTTTCTTCTTTTACATAAGTGCCTATTTATACAAGTGCACTTATTACAATACCATGAGATTAAACCATGGGCTTAAAAACGATGGGTTAATTACAAAAAGAGGGGCTTCGACCCAACCCCAAAACCCCTAAGACTATTTTGGACCGCAACTCTGCTTACAAGCTTCGCACCAAAACCACGAAGTTGCCAAAATTAAGGACCTTCAAGGTCGAGCCCCAACAGGCCCCTAATTAGACTCACCAGTGTCCTGTCCCGGGACACTCTGCTGCTTTTCTGGTGGGAGAATCTTGTTGGTGAAGATAGTAAATTGGTTGTGGAGGCTATGCATGATATCTTTGGTTGCTTGCTCCTTCTCCGCTATCTCCTACAACGTTGCTGCAGATGCTTTGCTGGCCTTTTCCTTCGCAAACACATCATACTCCTTCAGGACTTTGAGCTGGTTGTCCGCAGCAGTGCTAAAATCCAAGGCCTTGTTAATAAGGGGTTGTACAGATCTCACCAACAGTGTTTCTTTCCTTCTGCAAGATTCAATTTCTCGCTAGAACTCATTTCTATGCTTCACCTTAAGCATCTTCTGCATAGGAGGCAATGTCTTAATTTCTGCTTTCACTGCATCCAGCTGTGTCTGTCGCTGCTTGATGGTGTCTTGCAGCTTTTCTACTTCTAGGTTGTCTTGCAATTTTGCCCAGGCCTCAACACTTTCATCTAACAGCTTTGAGGTGCTACTTACCAGATCTGAGATCTTCATTCCTAAGGGCTAAATATCTCTGCGACGTTGCTCCTTGACCTCTCGTGGACTCTCAGGAATGAGGCGAAGTTGAAGCTCCGCAATCTGAGCCTCATGTTCTGCTTTCATCTTCTTGATCTAGCTTCGATACTGTTGTGCATATTCTTTCAGCTTGGTGATTCTTTTCTCTGGTTCTTCTTCAGCCTGCATGTCAAATTCAAGGATACTTTGACACGCCTCATCCAACACTCGTGCTAGTGTGGCCCACTTGTTTTCTGCTTCCCTCTTCTTCTGTTCAGGTTCTTTCAACTGCGTTGCGAGGCTCTCACTCTGCTTCATGGCATTTTCTAACTGTATGTGTGAGTAGCTATCTCATTCCTGGATCTCCTTCATGATTGCCATTTTACAAATATGCAGCTCTGGCATAGACAACTTGGTATAGTCTATCTCAACTGTCATGCTCATCTGTGATCGAGATGCTGTGTCAGTTATGATAAGGGCTACACTTGGTACCTGCCCTCGATTGTTTCTGGCTGGCCATTGTCTCGTATCTGGATGCATGCCTACTGGGGCACTACTTGCTGTAGCGCCAGTTGCTGATCTTTCTGCTAACGCCTTAAGTTCTTCAATTCGTTGTGCAATTTTGGTGAGTGCATCAAGGTGTGTAGTTGCAAACTCTGACCATTTGTTGGTTAATACTTCTGTAGACTTTGTCAGAGCCCGATCAAGCTCTTCAATCATCACAACGGGCTCTTCAACAATATTCTTTCCCTTCGACACCTTAGTTTTCTTTCTCGACGAAGGCTTCATCACTTCTTCTTCCTCGGGAGACTTGCGCCTATCTGGGCGATTGGGGTCTGAGACGGTTTTGACTGATTCTTCTTCTTCTTCATCAGCTCTGTCATCCCCACCTTGGTCACCTTCGCTCTGATGTGATTCATCATGTTCTTTGCTTTCTTCTAGTGGGTCATTCTGCTGCGTATGGCTAGGACCTGCGCCCACATCTATTACTGGAGGGACTGGAATGTTGGGCTTTGTCCCTGCGTCCTTCAACCATTTAGCCAGCCATTGTTGAAATGAGGTGAGGATGTCTTCCTGGTTTACCATGTATGGTAGCTTCCACCATGTATGCTTAGTATCTGCGCGGGCCTGGATAAAGACATTATGCATGCCAGCCTTGAACTCGGCCACTCCAGTGTACTGAGAAAATAGCTCATTACTAAGCTGCGGCATTTTCAGGATCTCATAGGAAATACTCATTGAATATAAGGCAAACACGTAGTTCGTCATCTGTTGTAAGGCTTTATCTTGTGAAACCCAAAGGGATGTGTACCTTGTTATGCCAGGCATCTGCGGAGGCAAATCAACAAACTGTGCCTCGGTAGGTTCTCTCCATCCTACCAGTGCAATAAGCACAACCAACCATGAGTAATGAAAGGGTCTACCTTTCTCCTGCATGTCACGGACATCTTCAAGGAATTCTATAGCAATGTACTCTGCCCATTTGTAACTATAGCCTTCTGCACAGTTCGTAGAAATACTGACAATCGAGGCAGGTACTTCATTGGGTCTGCACTTCTGCATTAATTTGCATGCTAGGATCTCTGCGGAAAAGAAAATTTTTTGGTGCTGAATTGTCGAGGTTTGATACCCTCACTTTCTTTTTGTCAGGACGAAGCGGTCCTTCATGTGTTGCGCCAGCTTTGTGTCTTCATGTTTTCCACCAAAATCAATCCCAGGATCAGGCCCTTCCTTCAGCAAGCCTATAATCCTATGAATCAGTTGTCCATCAATGGCAATTCACTGGCTTCCTATCCATAGGTTCCCATCATGCACCAACGCCAATAGTTGTTTGACCACCACAGTAACCTACATGCTGCGACCAAAGTGGGGGACATTGAACATCTTTAACAAGCCAGCTTGCTCCAAGCCAGCAGCCCACTGTTTCACTTCAAGTAGCGTCGTTCCAGCCTCTGGATAATGGATGGAGTGCAAGTATTTCCCAGGTACAAACTGCAGAAATTTCCCATGATCATCCATCTCGTGGTCTGCATACTTGAGGTGGTCTAAATTTCCTGCCATTGTTCCAACCAACTTCACACCCTGTGGAAGCAAAGGGGTGCGCAATGTGAACTTGGCTGTCCATCGAGGTGGCTGAACTCCTGATCGAATAGGTGGGAGATATGGTGGACGCTGCAGTGCAACGTTCTCATCCTCACCAAAGTCTTCAAATTCTCCAGGGGGATTCATCACGGGATCCTCCGGTGTCTTTCCTGATGGTTTGTGTCTTTCTTCGTTCCATTTAGAGCGAACTTCTACCTTAAACTTCTTCCTAGTATATCATGTCTGCATTGGCTGATCCAGCGCTGGGGGAGTCTCCTTGCAAGGTGCAAATGCATGTGGATTGCTCATAAGGTTCTGCAGACCCCTCTGTCTAAATTCTCTTAACAATTCCTGGACTTCGCGATCAGCTAACATGGACTCAACTCGAGAAAATGCGTAATGCAAAATTCGTAGGTTTGGGTGTCTTCTTATAGAATCCAACGACCCAAATCTGCCATAACTGAGCATTAAAGACACCAAATCTGGTAGATCTTGTCCAAACGATGCTAGATTCCTTAAAATATCATCATTACAGGCAGTTAATGCAGTTAACGTACCGACGCCGCCAAATATGATTTTTTCCAACGGTCATATTTTAAGCTTTGACATACCTTGCTTCTTCGGCACAACCACTGACTTCAGCTTCACCATAATAAGTAGCTTCGACACAATCTAGACCTTTGACACCTCCTTCACAGGCTTCGCATCAGCTTTCAAAGGGATTTTTATCACTCCTATATCACTAAGGATACCTTTCATTTCTAAGAAATTCGTTAGAAATAAGTCCTGATACTCATGGAGGAGTTCAGTCACTTTTCTCACCATTTCTTTGTCCCAATAATCTCCAATGGTGGCGTACTTAGGAGTTTCTTCTGATCCAATGTTTACTTTCCTTGTCTTCAAGGGATGAGTTACTTCAGGTGATTCGACTGCTGGTCCATGTACTTCGCAGTGTCCTTCTGACTCAGGAATATTAATGTTGCGAGGGTCATCGTCTTCATCAATGGCAAGGTTATAACATTTTACTGCATTAGCTTCTTGTTCCTTCCAATCAGGTTGGTACTCGGCTGTTTCTCTATCATCAAACACCTTAGTATGGATCAGCCTAATAGTTGCGTCCAAAGTAGGGCAAACCTCATTAATAGAAAATGTGAGCACAAAACTATCAGTAAGGATAACCCAACTTACAGTACCATGTCTAAGCTCAACCTCTGCATACCAGTTCTTTGCTATAGGTTCCAGAGTGTGTACAAACCTATGTACCCATTCTTCACAAGGTATATGCTTCCAGGATTCATAACACTGCTCCAAATGTTCCTGAGGGCTAGTCTTACCATTAAATTTGCTTTGCACGTCCTGAGGTCGATCTATGAATCTCAAGCGAAGAAACTTTTGACAAGCTCTCCAACTGTGAATATGCTTCTTATGACCATTCCACCATCTGGCAACTGTGGCTCTGAATACTGAATCTAGAGTCTCCATTTTCTGTGAATATGGTACTTGCTCTGAGAATTGTACAATAAAATCTTCTGGGTCTGTCAAGCCATCAAAAGTAGGTAAGACTCTTGTTTGTGAGCCAACCCATCTAATAGACTTAGTAATTCTTGCACATCAATGTCCATATAGCTCATAAAGTCTATTCTACCGATTTTCTAGGCCTTCGTCTGAATCAGTCATGCAAGAACTATCACACTGCCAATCCATTATACCTTTGGCAGTAGGGTTAACATAGTCTTCTTCTTTAGCTGTGATGTTGTAAATATGATCCAAAACATCCTGATCTTCATCACCAAATGGATCTGTATACCTTTCTCCTTGAGAAGGGTCCAACGGCACTATGACTCTCAAGCCTTTTCCTTCAAAAGTCATATGTCTATTTTTAAGGTTGATTACTGCATAATTGTCTATTGCCCATTCAATTACTAGCAAGGCTGGGTATGGGTTGCTATCATCAATTATTTCAATGACTTCAAAATCTGCTAAGGTACTAACTCCATCAATATCCACTGGTACACTAGGGAATCTTCCCAAGGGCACAATCTTCTGCTGATTGGCTAATCTCAGCTGTATAGGGGACCATTCAAGCGTAGGTTTTCCCATTTGTTCCCATGTCTGCTTAGTTAGGACATTCACTTCTGATCCCAGGTCTAAAATGATATCAGTCATATCATAATCTCCTATCTGAGCATGTAATCTCATTTCTATTCCAGTCCTTCTAACTCTATTAACAGCTTTTCCTCTATCAGAGCTTCGCTAAGGTTTGTAAGACTGAATAAATTTCTGTAACTCATTCAAAGAATCTTGATTTCTTAATAGCTTCATACAACTCTGTAAAAATGATGTCAGTGTACTTACTTGATCCGGCGAAGCTTCTTGGAGCTGTAACTGTTGTTGATGCTATGGCATAGTTGCTACTGATGTTCTTGGATCATCAAAGTCTTTTTTAACTTCCATAAATGTTCCTTTTTCTCTTCCAACATCAAAGGCTAGAATTTTCTTTGGGGTCTTACGGACCCAAGCTTCGTCAGGCTATTTCTCCTTACTCTGCACTTGCGTCGTAGCTCCACTCCTTGTAACAACGTTAATGGCTGGGACAGGTCTTTTCTCTACAGCAGTCATCTGAACATTCTGAGTAGGAGCGCCATTTCTTTCTTGTATCTTGGCTATTAACTGTGGGCATTGCTCAATCACATGATCGACTACTCTGCAATATTGACATGTCGTAGTTGGGTTCTGGCAGTCTCTAGCTACATGTCCTTCCTGATTACAGTTATAGCAAATAACTTGACCTCTTCTAGGCATACCACCATGACCATGACCTCTGAAATTACCTCGACCTAATGTACCACCATAGTAACCATATCCATCATTGCCTTGTACATCATTTTGTACCCTATAAGCATCATAGGTTCGCTCTCTCATGAGGTCAAAGCTGCGACATTCGTCTTCGTTGTGTCCAACTGACTTACAGAGATTGCAGTAGGGATTCTTAGGTACTTGAACATATCTCTACAGCAGATAGCAATCTTTAGGTCGATGCTGGCCAGTTGTTCTATAGATCTCACAATATAGGACATTAGGGTTAAATGGGTTTGGTGCACCAGTATTCAGATAATTTCTTAATGCAAGACATTGTTCTTTGTCATGACCTTCTGTCTTACATCGTGTACACCAAACCTCTTCACAAATAGATTTTCCTTTCTTCATGTCGCGAAGCTCCAAAGCCATTTTTGCTAACTGTGCCTGTATCTGATCTATCCCAGAATTATCTCCAACAGGAGTTGTTTCAAGTTTCATAGCAATTTCCAATGCCTCTTGCTGGTCAACAAACTTCTATTGCATAAGTGGAGTCCTGATATGAGGCAATAATGCTGCAATGAACCATTCTTTATGTTGTTTTGGTCCAATATTGAATCTAACTTGATCCAATAGGACCCTGAACCTCTAATGAAAGTCCCAAACTGATTCACCTCGCTTCTGTTGAATTTCTTTCAGTTCAGTTATACACTGTGACTCTGATTTAGGCTTCTTGAATTCTTTGATCATTGCTTTTTTAATATCAGCCAAGGCATAGTTCTGAGTACTGGAAAACTTCATAAACCAGGTTAAAGCTTGGTCTCTAAAAGAGGTGACCAGCTGCACTCTTCTTGTATTTTGGTCCATAATATTCTTAGCAGTCCAAACAGCTTCACATAAAAACCAAAACTGCTATGGATCCTCTGATCCAGTTCCTTTAAAGATTGGGAGCTTGATATCATCATTCACATGGGCCATAGTGGATTGAGGGGGGGGAGGAGGGGGACTGATAACAGGGGGAGGGGAACTTACTGAGGTAGACTGACCTGCGACAGGACTACTAGGGTTAGGGTTACTTTCAGACTGTGAAGGGTTCTTAGGGATAACAGGTCTATGCTGCGGAGTTGTAGGAGGGTTTCTAACAAAAGGGGTTTCTTCATATTTAGATTCTTCTGGACTTAGCCAGGTATAATCAGTATTCTATCCTAGGGTATAGGGTTTAAGAGTTCCCTTGTATCTTTTACCATTGCGAAGTAAGCCACTTTGCTCGTCGCAGTCACTTTTTCTTCCAAACATAGGTTAGTAGCAATAAATCTAGCAATCTGATTCGATAAGAAATATATGTTTCTCAGCTAAGAGCATTTTAATTTTTAGACTTAATGAATTCAGGTACTTACCCCTTGGTCCTTTGAAAAATTGTATTTCTGCTTCGCTGAAAGAAGTATGTGTATCAATGGCGAACTCCGTCACAAATGCTTCAAGGGTTCGCTTTGTCCAGAAGTCAATGACTCTAGATACCGCGTTGTTCACACTTTTCAACAGCTTAATTCTTTCTGGGGTCCAGGCAGGAGACTAATCTTCTTTGAAGTTTTTCTTTCTTTCTGTCAACCTGAATAACCACTGGTGCAATTCTATGTGGATACTAGCAAAGAAAATTTCATAAATATAAGTAAAAATGTACCTTTGCAAGAAGTCGTCTGAGCTACGACGAGGATCTTTATTTTCTTGTTCAACAAATTTTAGATAGGTATCCTCAACACAGTCACTGATTTCTTTTACTGAGGACCTCCAAA
Source organism: Pseudotsuga menziesii (assembly GCA_001517045.1). Taxonomy (NCBI): domain Eukaryota; kingdom Viridiplantae; phylum Streptophyta; class Pinopsida; order Pinales; family Pinaceae; genus Pseudotsuga; species Pseudotsuga menziesii. The sequence goes on from LPNX010649551.1 coordinate 322,322, forward strand.
ACATATCCCTTCAGGTACGACATAGATCCCTCTTGAAGCAGATACTGGTTCAACCAGCAATGGAACCAATTTGTTGGGCTTAGGGTAGACCCGGGTTCTTATACTTTTATCTTCGCACCAACAAACTGACCCACAGTGTTGGCCCTTTCAGAAACAACCTGCGAACAGGTTGCATTCTCACCCGAAACAGCTATGGGGTGCCACAGAATCAGGTTTCTGCAGGAAAAAGAGGGATATTATTGTACCTTTAATCTTAACAACGAATATTTATGCAATACAGAGCTTCGACATTCACTTAAATAGATTCGCAGTTTAGATAAACAGACAGTTTCTTGCTCAACCCTTAACTGGGAATTCACAGTGAAGTTAGTACTTAGCAATATATATTACTTATCATTTATCTACTTATCAAATGCATAAAACATAACAGGAACAAAAGAAAAAGAACCACTACAACACAAGATATACATGGTTCACCCCCAGTGTAGGGGCTACGTCCACAGAACTACGGTTATATTCAACAATTTACAAACAGACAGTTCTGATCTGCGCACTCAGCTGTAGATCTTCTCAACAACCCAAAACTGCGCACTTAGCTGCAGATCCTTTCTTCTTACACCCTCTGCACACTCAGCTACAGAGGAACTGCACACTTAGCTACAGAACCTTTCCTCAAAAACCCTCTGCGCACTCAACTGCAGAGGTCGTCCATGCACTCAGCTGGGACTTAACCTTTCTTACAAAACCCTCTGCACACTCAGCTGCAGAGGTCATCCATGCACTCAGCTGGGACTTAACCTTTAACCCTAAAAATATATCTTAGCTTCACCGTATTATAATAACATCATAACACCAAAAAGCCCTTTCTTCTTTTACATAAGTGCCTATTTATACAAGTGCACTTATTACAATACCATGAGCTTAAACCATGGGCTTAAAAACCATGGGTTAGTTACAAAAAGAGGGGCTTCGACCCAACCCCGAAACCCCTAAGACTATTTTGGACCACAACTCTGCTTACAAGCTTCGCACCAAAACCATGGAGTGGGCCAAAATTAAGGACCTTCAAGGTCGAGCCCCAACAGTATCAGCTTTCTACTTTCCTCCATGAGGTTTTGTTCTTATTCATCAGTTATTTCCTTTCTTTCCCATTGCATGGCAAAAGAAATATTTTTTGTTTTGTCTATTCCGATGATCATAAACCTTCAAGTACATATCCCTCTTTGGAAGAAGAAAGTATGCATTCTTCTTGTTTTATTGATGTTGATCCTATTCCTTCATTTGAAATACATGTGCAGCGTGATATACATATACCCATATCTCTTGAAGTTGATTATTTTGGTCATCTTGTAGAGAATAAAGCTAATCTATTACCTTCTACCATCACTACTGAAACTTGCGAACATCTTTTTGAAACTCATTTTCAACTCACAGATTTTCATTCTAGACTCAGACAAAAGATGTTTAAACCTCTTAGGCTGCCATCTCTCTTACATCCTTACCGTTCCTACTTTGTTGAATATCTTCCCCATTTTACTGGAAAAGACCATATTACAGTAGAGAAGCATTTAGAATCTTTTTCATAATTTCATTGATAATTTTGAAATCATGCATGAGGATGTTGTCATGAGGTTATTTTCGAAATCCTTTGCTGGAGATGCTAGGTTTTGGTTTCGAAATTTAAAAGCCGATTCAATTGGATCGTGGGAAGAGTTACATGATGTCTTTTAGAAGTATTGGGGTAAGAATAAATATTATGATCAATTTATTTCCGAATTTTATAGTTTGAAAAGGGAAAATGATGAGCCAATTACTAAATTTAATTGGAGGTTTCAAATTTTTTATATCAGTATGCCTACGGAGATCAGACCTTCGAAAAAACTTGCTATGGTATATTCTGTTATGGCTCAACATTCAAATCTTGTCTTTTTCCTGTTAGAAAGGAAATCATCATCTTTAAGACAATTGTTTGAGGATGCAAAAGGAGTGGAGGAGAACATCCGAGCTTGTAAAATGCTTCAATATCAGGCTCATGTTGAAGATATACAAGCTTATGAACAGGAAGAAGAACGTAGGTATCATTCAGATTTAAGAAAATTGTCGTCATCATTTTCATATTTCATATGAACAAGGATATAAATGACGCTTGTGTTGATTCTCATATCATTTTGCTGACTTTTTAGATGATAATATACTTTTAGTGGATTATAGTAGAAATTTCCTAGTTCCTGCTATGAGATTATCATGTTATGAAGAAGAAGTTGTTGCTTTTCAACCTCTTACTATTGATATAAGAAATAAGCTGCCATTCTTGACTTATGGTCACTTTCAGAATTTTATTTGTTCAAGTTTTGATCAAGGGTTTTATTTAAAGGTCGAGAAGCAGTTTGAAGAGCCCTTGGTTTCCATTCTTGAGCCAAAGTTTAAAAAGAACAGAAATGGAGAGGAAGAGAATACTTCACTTTATGATGAATATAATGAAGACATTGAAGTTTTAAATCAGAAATTTCATGATCCTGTGGTTTCTTGGATGGAGTTGTATTTTTCAAAGGTTTCTAATGCTTTATCTTTTGGCATACTTCCTATTTCCAGTCATAAGTATCAGCTGCCTACAAACTCTTTATTGCATTTATCACTTCTTTTGTGGGTTTTCTCAAATAGTAGCATGCATGGAATTATGATTCTCAATCAAATGGGTTCTTGGCTTCACTGGAAGTATGATTACACTTGATTGCGTTGTTTCCTCTGATTAGAAGTAGGAGTAAATAGCAGAATAAGCTCGCTATATGAGCATGTAGATTCTTTTCAGTATGCTTGTTTGTAGTAGTATTTTGTCATTTCAGAGGTATGTGTTCAGAGTTTGAGAAAGTTGCAGAGATTTGGTAAATGACTCCATCACCTAATGAATAAGGCACAAGGTCTACAGGTTCTTGAAGCCTCACAACGAGGACTTCATCCCGCAGCAAGAGCCCGATGTTATAACTAGATCTTGTTCTTATTTTATCTGTTCTTTTTGTCCTAATTTTCAACCGTTGGTTTAAAATGATTTTACATTTTACGGTTGATTTTAAGAATTTCTGACAATCAATAATTTTGGTTGGATTTAATGCTTTTAATGGTTGAATTATTTCATTATTTTAGTTTTAAGGTTTGTCTTTTGGGATTATTAGTTAATATGCACATCTTTAAGCTTTAAAAAACTTATAATAAAATCTTATTCCAAGTTTTGATTTATAATCTAACTCTCATTTTTTAGTCCTTTGTCAAATATTTTCATGAGGAGATTCCTGTAGCAGCTCTATTTTTCCTATTTTTGTCAGTCATTGGGAGCATATTACGAGGATATGGAAATGAATTCGGGAAAAAAAAATAGTTTTTTGTCCACAACAGACTCATTCACAAAAACCTCTCTTAGTTTTGCAACAGCTGTTATCATTTGAGAGATTTGAATTCATCTTTGTGGCCTATTTTCAAGGTTTGGATTATTTAATAATTTCCTCTTTTAGTCACAAATTTGCAGCATCTATTTTGATCAATTGAAGGGGAATTTTGAAGGACCAAGAGAGGTTTTTGTTTATAACATATTCATTTAAAAACAACTCTTTCAGTTTTTGCACAGTTGTCCCAGATCGAGAGATATGAAGGTGTCTTTGAGACCCAAATTTTCAGAAATTCGCCAAATTTTCCCAAATCCGATTTGCTATTTTTGGGATAATTGTCTTTAAATATTTTGAGCTATCATGTAAATAATCGATGTAAATGTTTCAAATTTTTATCTATAAGGTATTTATGGAACTAATTTACTTTTGTAATGATAAAAGGAAGACAAACATGCAGTTTTGGTGTGGTATTTTTCACTCAAGGAGAGGCTTTTGGAGCTTTGATTTCTCAAGCTAGCATTTATAACTCTTATGTAAGTGGATGAATGTTATTGATTATATATAAACTGATAATCCATTTTACCTATCATGCTTTTTCATTTCTAATCCGGTTGAATTCTCAATCTACAATTTCATTTCTTGTTTAAAGGTTTATTCATGTAAATGCTTGTAGCCTGTGGGAAGAATTAGCATTTCATGAGTAATGTTTATGGCTTATTGGGATGTGTTTGATCCCCAGTTTATCCAACTTGCATGATTCGGTTCTATATTAGCTTGTGGATGTTTATTTCCTCCTTGTTGAAGAATTTTTTAAAACCAAAACCCTAAAACCTATTTTATTTAATTTTACTTTTGAGATTGTGTTGGCTTGTTCTTTTCGTATTCTAAGAACAATTTTCTGGCACTAACAAGGTCCACCAGTGGTTTTAAGTCGAGGATAATTTTTATTTTTGCAAAGTCGACTTTGATGCCTTCTTTGCAGACAATGTGTCTTAATAGTATCCCCATAGGTTCAGAGATAGATGGATTTGTTGGCATCGTTCCAACATGAGCCCTAGCCATTTGCAGTGATCTTTCAGCATAGAGTATATTGTCCAATCATCGAAATATACTTCCATTGTTTTGTAAATATATTATTGAAATGTTTTGACCACAATTCTCGAAAATACTGTAGGTGCATTTTTTGGTCCAAAAGGCATAACTCTGTAAGCAAATGATCCAAATTCACATACAAATGTTGTCTTTTTCTAGTCTTCTTTGGCTATTGGTACTTGGTTATAACCTGAGAATCCGTCTGTAAATGAGTAGCATTCATGTCCTGCGACCTCATTTAAGATTTCACCTGCATAAGGCGTTGGAAATGGGTCTGTTAATGTAAATTTATTTAAGTCTCTGAAGTCAACACAAATCCTTAGCTTAGTTGGATCGTGTTTCTTTGGTTGAACAACCATTGGAATTGCCCATTCCGATTGGTCAATAGGGTAGATAATTCCTGCTGCGAGCATATTATCAATCTCTTTCTTGACTATCTCTTTCTATTTATGAGTTAATTTATATGGTCTCTTCTTTACAGGTCGGATATCAGGTTTAATGTCGATCTTCATTTCACCCATTTCATGGACTAGACCTTTGAGATATTTGTAGCCTCCAGTGAATACATCCTGGAATTCTTTTAGTAAGTTTACTATTTTTGTTGTTTGTTCTTCGCTCTAGTAGTCTCCAATTTTTGCCATTTTTGGTCAACCATCATTTGAGATGTCGAATTCTTTAGTTTTCACTTTAGCATCTAACCATTCTAGTGCTTTGGCTTCATTGATTGGTCGGATCCCTTCTTTAAACTGTGAAAATGTAGCAGGAAAGTCTGTTGTAGTCATTCGGTCGGTGTCTTCTTTGTCGGTTGTCTCGACTTTGAGTACTATGCGAATTGGTTTTATTGTTTTTGAATGGTATGATTTCCATTAAAAGCTTTTCCCTTCCAGATTTTCATTTTCTATTTGTAGTCTTGTTGACTGTGGTGTTGTCTTGGTTTGTATGTTATTGCATTTTATTGTCATTCGTTCATGATTTTGTGTTAGGGTTTTGTTCCCAGTCGGTTCTATAAATGGCTTGATTTGTTTTACATTTTCAACTAACTTTTTGTCTTGTGGTATAAAGTTGAATTCTTTGATAAAATTCTCTCTAAGTTCATGCCATAGGAATGTTTCACCCAGAGCTTCTTCCATTTTGTACCATTTTTTTGGTAATTTGGATAGCGTCGATGGAAACAGGTGTGGCCATGTATGTTTGTCTTTATACCCAAGTCTTTTCCATTCTTTTTCACATGTTCTTATGTGGTCTTCTGGATCCTGCCCTTGGATGAACATAGGTATTTGGGCTTGATTGGTTAACCTTTTACCTCCGAATATTTATATAAAGTAAGTCAAATTTGTTGTCCATGTCTGCAATCTTGATTGATGGGTATCCCACAATCTAGCATCTTGTCGTGTGAAGGTTTCCACTAAGCTTTATAGTCGGCCATGTTCACCAATGTTTCTGGATACTTATTCTATATGCATAACTGGTGATTCTCTTTCTTTGTATCTTGGGATTTGTTTGATACTTATATTTGCTGGTTTTAGGGTAGGATATTCCCTGGTTTTCTTTTCAAATATTTTTGGGATGATGGACACCAAGAAGCATTATTGGATAGGTTTCTTTTGTACTATTTGAAATTTCCATCAACCTCTTTCCTATGTTTCATAGTTTTCAACTTCCCAATCATATAATGCTACATCTGAGTTGTATCCTACTGAATCTTGATTGCCTAAGAAAATTTCACCATAGACACTGGTTTCTATGCATTCTTCATTGTTTTGTATTTGATATAATTGTCAGATGTTGACTTCTTCATCAATAGGTTCTATCCAAGGTTCTCCTTGGGATGGATGGATAGGTACTATGACTTTTTATCCATTCCCTTTTAGTTTTATTCTTTCCTTGTCTAAGGATATCTATGCTTTCATTTTTCTTCCATAAGGTCGACCTACTAACACTGCGAAGAAACTAGATCCTTCCTTAGGGTCAATAAATTCAAAGTCGACTTTGGTCGATATTCCTTTTATTGTCGTGTCGACATTTCTCCAAACTTTGATAGGTTCAATCAGACCTTGGTCAACTAATTTTAGGTATATTTCTGACTCATATAGTCGAGGTCTACCCAATTGTTCCCAAGTGCCACGAGTCATAATGTTCACTTGTGAGCCGAAGTCAAGTACAACTTGTCAAACATGGTATCCTTCAATTTCTAGGTCGACAAGTGGGTCGGCATCACTTTTGTCCTTCTGGATTAAACTGCATATGTTTTTTGTTTTCTTTTCTGTATTATTGTTGTGTTTCATATTAAAAAAATAAGTCAATGAAATGAGATACCACTTTATCATCTTGTACTAAACGTATTAATTCGTTAACTGTGCTTCGTCGACTATCATCAGCTTCTTCTTGTCGAGCAAATTCTTTAAATACATTCGTTGCATTTTTATACAGTTTTTTTTGTTTACCTGGGTTAGGATAATCATTCTTTTCTTTTATTTTTCTTATGCGTGGATTATCACTCCCAATTTTTGTCCCTTGTCGGGTTACTATATGCAGATTATTTGTATTGATTACATCATGTTTTTTAATGCACGATAAGACATTAACTTTTTTCTTTTTATTGAGTTTATCAAGCATAGTAGGGAAATCCTCTAATGAGTGATCCCTGACTCCACAGCTAGTACAAAATTTTAAATCGGTTTTTTCCCTGTATGGGCAGTCTGCATATCGATGACCTTATTTGTAGCATGTGAAACATTGGATGGGCCAATGTTGTTGGTTGTCACGGTTCCCATAGAATTGACCTAGACCTCCATATCCTCCACAACGGTTGTCGAACTGACACTCATATCGAAGGCCTTTGTATCTTTGATTATTCTGTTCGTTTTGAGCATTGCTTCGCTGATTGTTATCGTTGTTCTATGCAACTGTGTTTGTCTGGTATTTTTTTCAATTTTTTAAGTTTAGGTGACAGTCGGTCGTGGCATGACTTTTAACCTCACAGATTACACACCAATATGCTTTACCATTCTTCATGTTATACAAGCAATATTGTGTTGTGTGTTCTCCATGTTCTTGGAAAATGTCACAGAATCACTTTGTTTGAACAAATCGAATGTCCTGTCGGCTGATGTCTTGTCAACAATTATCTTTTGTGTGTCCAACCATTGAGCATTTTGTGCACCAAACATCCTGATTCTTAAGGTTCATCTCTTTCAATGGTTTCTGAATGATTTCAAGCTATTCTTCCAATCTAGTATCCGTGGGATATGCTAGGAAATCTTCATCCATCTCCACTTGTGGAGCTTGATTAAGCGCAACTTCGTACATTTTAAACGTCTCCAAGCTTATTGTGCCACTGAATTTTCTGTGATAGATCTGCAAGGAACCACTGTAGTAATATTTGTTCATCAATTACATAATCCAGTTGGCTGAGGAGGTATTTTCGACGTTTTTCATACTCTCGAACAAATTCTGCTGGCTTTTGCGATGTTGTTTTCAAATTTTTAGCTGCCAGATGTTTTTCATTTGTGGTTTTAAAGAATAACAAAAAATGCGCTTTAATTTCTGCTTTGGATGCTTGAGGGGTTCTCTCAGTAAAGGTCATGTACCACATTAGTGCTCTTTTCCTCAAGGCACCAGCGAACTGTGCCATCTATCGATCTTCAGCTGTGACCTGATTGGACTCCCATGTCGAATCATAGATGAACCAGTGTCATCTAAGATCTTCCTCATATAGAGGGATATGTGCTGATCCATGACCCATGTCATATTTATTGTCGCTATCTCCTCCAAGAGGTGGTGGTGGTGGGGGTAGTGGGATGTTTTGCTTATCTCTTTGTGTAGATATGGTATCGACTGAACTTTCATTTTTGTCAGTTGTTTTGTTTGTCATTTCTTCTCTGACTAGCTGTCAGTTGGGGTCAACTTATCTTGTCGATGTCCAGCTACAATTATTTGTCTGCAGGTCCGACTGTTCTGTATCCTCCAAAGTTGTATTTGGCAGGGGGGGTGCTCCTTCATGTGTCGGGTAAAGTAAATGGATACTTCGGTTGGAAGGGTACACCTGAAGCATGACCTAGTTTCCTTCCTGTGGTCGATATACCACTATATGATTATCATCATCTAGTCAGCTCCATATACCAAACTCACCAGCTCTTAGTCTTAGCTCTTCTTCAACAATGGCTTGTATCCTAGTACTCAGATTCGTTGGAGACAGAGGTCTTATCTCTTGGGGAACTTCTATTTGGAGAGCTTCTCACTAATCTATCCACAAGTCTTCTTCCATGGGTGATGCCTCTTCACCCATGCCTTCTTCTTGTTGGTGATGACCTAACTCTGGCAGATTTCTTTCTTGGTCTATCACCCTAGTACTCATTCCTCTTTGTAGTGCTATAGCCCTTTATATTCTTTCTTCCCTTCTTTTCAGCCTCTTTTCTCTCTCTATTCTCTGTAAATCTGTTGAACCTTTGTGTGTCACTGACCATTCAATTTCCTTTTTAGGTTGACTTTTCATCACTAGTGATGGTATCTCCTTTTTAGTTGACTAGAATCCTCTTTAGTTTACCCCGTAGAAAGCTCGAATAGTTATGTTTACTTTCTTATGAAATATTCCCACTCCCTTTCAACAATGAATTTCTCCTACTTACTCTGTTTCTCTACCCAGTTAAAATTTTGTGGCGGTTTGTGTAGTGATGGACGAGGTTCGACAATATGACCCACTCCTTTTTCTATCAGGAATTTGAACAACAAGGTCGGTAAGGAGCATAGGAACTACTCGGTAAGGTATATATAGAATTTCTTATGAATGCTTTCTACTGAAGTTCTCTCTTCTATAGATTGCTCCTCGCAGAATTCGTCTGTGATATTTTCAAACCACTCTGATAGGTTTGTTCTTCCCCCTCGAATCAATTTTTATAACAGCTGTTGGTCCTTATTCACTTCTAGATTTTTCATCCAGAAGTTTTTTCAAAAGCTAGGGTACTGATTCTACAAACTTCTCATGATTTTCAGTGAAGAATCTTTCCTTCTCCTGAGCAGTCGTTAATCTGTTTCTCCATGCATAATTCTACAAATAATTTGCTATCTTATGCTCCCACTAGTACTCAATCTCCTATTATGATATCATCTGCTTGTATTCATCTCAGATGTGTACTACCGGCAAAAAAACCAATGTTGTAATCTCATGGATCACAGAGGGTTAGTAATAATATACATTAAATGCATACAGACATAACAGAGACAAGAGACAAGAATGTAGGTGTAGAACAACAGATTATATTATATTATAAGGGTCCATACAAACACAGAACTGAACCAAGTTCTCATCTGGCTCAACAGCCTAATATATATGATTTACAAACAATTACATACAACTACCTGTCGGTTTGGTTAACCGACACGACCTTATGCGGCCAACCTAATTGTTGGAATATAATCTGTCAGGATTATATGTTATTGTAAATATTAGGAATATGAAGATACTCTTGGATGTGTGATCCCAAGATTCATTGTAAATGTATAAATAAAGGCATTCTATGGAGAAATAATATGAATCGGGAGTTATTCATTTCAACAGTGGTATCAGAGCGGGTGCCTACCATAAATCCTGCTTGTATGCTTGTCAGTCCTGGAAGTCTCACTGCCAAACCTTCATCCTTCCTTCTACTTATTTATTTTCGGCTTCCTGCCCCATCAGTATGTATTTGCATGCGTTTTCCTACAGCCTAGGTGCCAATAATTCCATGCATCTCTCCTGCCATTGCATTCATTGTGTGCGTGACAAGTCTAGGCCTGCGTTGAGGAATGGTTGTCTTAGGTATGAAATAGTCCATTGGGAAATATGTTATTAATTATTTCCTCAATTTGTTTCACGTTGATTGTTCATTGCTAGAACGTTTGAATTAGTCTGCTATATACCTAACCCTAATTTTGCATTTTCTCATTTGAGAGTTACCACTCTGTTGTAACTCATATTTCTCATAGCCCCATCATGCTTCCATTCCACTACCTGCTGAGATATTCTACACACCATTGAGATCTTCAGTTTCTAGTATTCTGATCGTCACTGTAACACTCAATGGTTGTGACTGCATAAGTTCTGTGGGAAAACTGAAAGGAGTATATACATGAGTGAAGTTATTTTCGGTAGCCATAATATTGTATGAGAGAAGCGACTTCTTTGTTTGAATAATCTCTTGTATTGAGAACTCGTAGTGCTATATTTTGAGAATTGAAGACTGTTGTGAAGTATTCCTTGAGAGCTGCAACTTGCGGCCACAAATTTTGGAGAAAATGCGACCTCTTTGATAAATATTGAAGAAATTTTTCTATTTGGTTGTTATGATTCTATGGAAGATCGGTGATTGAATATTGTTGCGATGAACATTCACGTCGTTCCTCAAACTCGGTGAAGATTGTTGCGAATTCAAGGAGTTACGTGAGCCTATAAGTGGCAAGTTGGAGTTTATGTACAGCTTGGGAGGTCTGGGTTTTAGGGTTATGCGACCAATTATGATCTAGAAAGGAATTATGGTTGCCTCGGTTGGCCTTGTTGTGGTGTTCCTTATTGCCGTCTTGGGGAGGGCGCACTCCACTGTTGTTCTCATCACACCTTCTAATGAGTCCATTCCTTTCCCTGATATTGAAGCCAAAGTTTGCACCTCGTATCTCTGGAGCTGGCATTATGGGTTTACTTTATGTTGCAAAGCCAATGAAGCTGGCCATATCTCCAATTCTTTTAGTTGAGCGTGGTGGATGCACATTTGAGTTAAAGGTGCGCATTGCTCAAGAAGTTGGCTATGAAGTTGTTGTTGTTTACAATAATGAAGATGGAGAGGAACTTGTGACAATGTCAGGAGACTCTGCTGGCATTCATATCAATGTTGTATTTGTGACCAAGGAAACTGCAAATATGCTTCTGCAATATGTAAAGGATATGGATACAATATGCTATATATTGCCAGCATTTGAAAGCATTGCTTGGTCTGTGATGGTAGTGTCCTTCTTATATCTTCTTGCAGTTTCAGCTGTATTGCTGACCTGTTTCTTTGTCTGGACGTATCGGATTCGACATTTCAGTTCGAGATTTTTACCAAATCATGAGACGCTTAGCTTGAGTAGTCATGAAGTAAAGGCTCTTCCTGCAGTTACATACAAATCACGCGAAACTAGTGTAACTGATGCATGTGCAATCTGTCTAGAGAGTTATGAGGTTGGCGAGAAAGCTTTTGGTAAGAAGACAACCGAGCATTCTGGAGAATCACTTTGCTTTGCTCAAAAAGCAAAGAACCACACCAAATACCAATCCAAAGATCATCCCAAAGGAGAAAGTAGCAAGAGAGGCAGAGGAAGAAAAAACTTCAGAGGTAAAGGAGGCAGAAACAACTCCAGCAAAAGATCAGATTTGAAGTGCAAGCATTGTGGAAAGATTGGACACACAGCATATCAGTGTTGGGCTTTCTGGGACTCCATCAAAGACAGACATAACCAAAAGAAAGATGACAATAAGAACCAAGATGCTAGTAAATCTTCAGATTCTTCCCATTGTATTGTTGCACATTGTAATCTTGGTATTAATGAAATGACTTCACTTTCATCTTACACAGATTGTTGGCTACTTGATACTGGTGCAACATCACACATGACTTTTAGAAAAGACTATTTTGAAGAACTTAATGAAACAATAAATGGCATAGTTTACTTTGCAGATAAGTCAAGTCTTAAACCAAAGGGAATGGGCACCATTTGGCTGAATATGCCTGGATTCCTTGATTTCTTATTGAAGAATGTTCTTTATCTTCCAAAGTTGCAGAGAAGCATGTTGTCCTTGGTACAGATTCGATAGCAAGGCCATTCCATCCACATGTTTGATGGAATCATAGAAATAAGAAAGTCCTCTGACAACCAAGTCATCATGACTGGATATGAATATGGGAAGTTGCTGAAGTTAAAGGGTTCATCTACAAGGGTTCAGAACTATGCCTACCTCTCTCAGCATGGAGAAGGTAATTTGTCATCAAGTTTATTGTGGCATGCAAGATTTGGTCATCTGAATTATAACAGTCTTCGTTTGTTGAGAAAGAATGGTGTATTTGGTTTTCCTCCCATTCCCAAAGAGAAGAGAAAATGTGATGCATGTATATTAGGGAAACACAGTAAGTTGCCATTCCATGAATCTAATTTCAGAGCAAGTAGGAAATTAGAATTAGTGCATTCTGATTTATGTGGCCCAATGCCAACTCCTTCTGTCAATGGGAATAAGTATTTTATGACCTTTGTTGATGACTACTCAAGAATGTGATGGATTTACTCATTAAAGACAAAATCAGAAGCATTTCAAACATTTAAGGATTTTCATGCATTGATAGAAAAACAAGCACAATCTAAAATAGGTACACTTCGTACTGACAATGGGAAAGAATACACTTCAAATGCTTTTGAATATTATCTTCGCCAACATGGAATTGCACATCAGACTACAGTTCCCTACAATCCTCAACAAAATGGTGTACCAAAAAGAATGAACAGAACCATAATGAATATAGTACGCTCAATGATGTTTTTTAAGAATGTAAAACTAATGTTTTGGGGTGATGCAGTGAAATGTGCAGCCTATT
>LPNX010649551.1:335500-370633 GCA_001517045.1 Pseudotsuga menziesii
ATGGAGCACCAACTCCCCCACATGAAGAAGTTTCTGCTACTTCACCTAAACAAGAGATTCAACTGGATGATGTGATTGAGAGACTTGGAAGACTCAACCTTGAAGGAAATGAAGCACCAGTAGCTGATCAACCAGGAACATCACGGAAGATTCCTAAATGGGACACAAAGACACTTGAAAGTGTCCATCCGAATGAATTTGGAAAGACGGGAACGAGAAGTTCAAAAAGACATGAAGATGGAGGAGAAGCAGATAATTCAGGTGATGACATGGATGTATCATTTGATTGTGAATTTAATTTATCTGCTAACTTTGAACCAACTTCCTTTGAAGAAGCTTCTACTCGAGTTGAGTGGAAAGAAGCTATGCAGAATGAGTATGATGCACTCATGAAGAATGGAACTTGGAAGTTGGTTGACCCTCCAGTTGGAACCAAACCAATTGGCTGCAAGTGGGTGTACAAGAACAAATATAGATCAGATGGCTCACTTGACAAGCACAAAACGAGGCTTGTAGCAAAAGGCTATGCACAGAAGGAAGGAATTGACTATGAAGAAACGTTTTCTCCTACAGCAAAATGGGCTACCATCCGTACCTTACTCTCTTTAGCTGCTCAAAATGGGTGGAAAGTTCATCAGATGGATGTGAAGACCGCTTTCTTGAATGGAGACTTGAAAGAGAATGTCTTCATGTCTCAACCAGCAGGCTTTGTTGTGAGAGGAAAAGAACAAAAGGTATGCAAGATTTTCAAATCCTTGTATGGCCTAAAACAAGCGCCTCGCGCATGGTATGAAAAATTAACCGAGCATCTTTTGAAGTTAAAATTCGAACATTTTGATCTTGATGATGCAACACTGTTTATAAAGAAATTTGGAAGATCTGTTGTGTATCTTGTGGTGTACGTAGATGATATTTTGATGATAGGGAACAATGAGAGCTATATAGCATCCATAAAGAAAGATTTGAAAAAGATCTCTGAAATGACAGATATGGGACATCTCCACTATTACTTAGGAATTGAAGTCACTCAACCTCCTAAGTACATATTCCTATCTCAGAAAAATATGTTGGAGAACTACTAGACAAATTTTGCATGACAGAATGCAACCCTATCTCTACTCCAATGGAACAGAAAATGAAGCTCACATCAAGCGAAGGAAAAGAATTTGAAGATGCAACCAAGTATCGACAACTTGTAGGAAGACTTATCTACCTTACAACAACAAGACCATATATTTCTTATGTTGTTGGCATACTTTCAAGGTTCATGCATAAACCTTGTGAAGGACATTGGTCAGCTACAAAAAGAGTTCTAAGATACTTGAAGGGGACTCAAGACATTGGACTCAAGTACTCTAAGGTGGATGACTTCAAACTTATTGGGTACTCAGACTCAGATTTTGATGGTGATAAGGAGACAGGAGTATCAACTTCTGGATACACTATGAGTCTTGGATCAGCAGTTGTCTCATGGAGATCACGCAAACAGTCAGTTCCGGCAGATTCAACAACAGAAGCAGAATATGTGGCTGCAGCTGAAGCAACGAAAGAAATAGTATGGCTCAGGAAGATACTTGAAGATTTGCAAGAAAAACAAGAGAACTCCACTCCATTATTGATCGACAATACTTCTGCAATCAAGCTGGCTAAGAATACTAGATTCCATGATCTAACCAAACATATCAACACAAAGTATCATTTGATTCGACATCATGTAGAGGCCAAGACAGTCCATCTTCGACATTGTTCCACAAATGATCAAGTTGCAGACATCTTCACCAAAGCTCTTGTACGAGAAAAGTTTGAAAGATTCAGAAACATGCTCGGACTTACTAACACCCCTTCGGATTAAGGGGGGGATTGTTGGAATATAATCCGTCAGGATTATATGTTATTGTAAATATTAGGATTATGAAGAGACTCTCGGATGTGTGATCCCAAGAGTCATTGTAAATGTATAAATAAAGGCATTCTATGGAGAAATAATATGAATCGGGAGTTATTCATTTCAACACTAATCTCTAATTAGTCGGCCAATCGACTTAGTTGGCTTATCTACTAGCTCCTCCAACACATAGTCTTGATGCAACAAGGAGAAGGTGCCCTTGACCACCCTATTGATTTTGCTAGCAGGAAAATGTCGATGGTAGAGAAAAATTAGATGAAGACAGAAAGAGAAGGACTCAGCATGGTTTACACATTGCATAAGTTCTGACATTACTTGTTGGGTGGAAATTTCAAAATGTACACTGATCATTCGGCTTTAAAATACCTAGTAAACAAGCTAGTGTTGGTGGAGAAGATCTATCGATGGGTCCTCCTATTTCAAGAATTTGACTTTGAGGTCATAGTTAAGCTGGGTGGACTGAATGTCAGACCTGAACACCTGTTGAGAATAGAAAGCGGTGAAGAACCATCCAGTCTGGAGGATAACATGTCTGGCATGAAATTGTTCGTAGTCACCATGATGGATGATCAGAATAAGGAATTTAACACCATCATCCACTTTTTGAGAACAGACTATGCGCCTAAAGGATTATCCACTAACTAGAAGAAAAATATGGTTGTCAGAGCTGCTGATTATACATTGATTGTGAGACATCTGTACAATCTAGGCACATATGAGATATTATGATGGTGCATCTTTGACCATGAGAAACAATGGGTAATGAGTGAAGCACATGTTGATGTCGCAGGAGGAAACTATGTTGGAAAGGTAACTGTGTGAAAGATATTGCAAGTAGGCTTATGGTGTCCAACAATACATATGGACACTAATAGTTTCTGTCGGCATTGTGATATCTTCCAAGAACAGGAAAACCATCGCATTGTGACGAGATGTCGCTTGCGCCGCAAATAACACTTCAAGAATTTGACAAATGGGATTTTGATTTCATTGAACCTATCAGTCTACCAGGGAAGAGGGCTGGCATGTGCTACATTATCACTACGACGTACTACTTAACCAGATGGGATGAATCCATGCCTATTAAATATTGGACCGCTGCGACCATGAAAAAGTTTTTATTTGAAAATGTGGTGACCAAATTTGGCTGTCCGAAAATTATACTCAGTGACCAAGCTACCCATTTTTTTAACAAAATGATTGCTAAGCTTTCTACAGAGTTCTAGATCCAACACAAGAAGAAGACACCCTATCATCCTCAAGAAAATGGAACAGCTGAAGCCTTTAACAAAATTTTGGAGAATGCATTAACCAAAGTATGCAATGTTAACCGATATGATTGGGATCAAAAAGTTTCAGCTATGTTATGGGCATACTGCACCACTTGAAAACGACTGACAGGGCACACCCATTCAGAATTGTGTATGTCCAGGAAGTTGTTGTGCCAATAGAATACATTGTGTCAAGCCTAAGGATCACTGGGCTGATGAAGATGACCGACAGAGATGTTGTCGAGCAAAGGTTGTCGCAGCTCGTTCAGATGGAAGAGGAACCCTTCATCACAAGATTCCATCAGACCATAGAGAAGCAAAGAAAGAAAGCATGGCATGATCACCATATACGGATCAAACCATTCAAATTTGGAGGACTTGTGTTGTAGTATGACAACAAATTTTTCAAACACCTAGGGAAATTAAGGACGCATTAGATAGGGCCATATCTGATCACGCACATCATCGACATGGGTGCAGTAAAACTACAGAAACTAGCTGGAACATATGTCGCAGGAATGGTGAATGGAAGTATCCTAAAACCTTAATATGATGGCCGCGACATTCCTGGATAAGTTCGTGTCATGCGAAAAAAGAAAAAAAAAAGAGAAAGAGTGAAAAATCAAGGAAACTATTATGTCGCACGTCTACGACAAAACCAAGAAAATCGCAGTAAAGTGCGCGAATGACAAGATGGATGACATTAAAGAGAGAATATCCAGCAAAGATTGAGGCGGTTATGACATCGAATTGTCATTAATTTGACGAGTCTAAGGAAAATGGTAGCATGCTTTATGGTCCCATCAGTCATTTCCTCCATAAATACCATAACTGTCCTAACAGGTACATCTCAGAACTCGAGTAGTTGAATTGTTGAGGGATGCGTCCATCAAGAATCCCATGTGATCAACAAGACCTCGACCTCAAATTGAATGATGATTGTAGGATGTGAGACCTCCTATAAATCCAAGCTTCATCGTCAAGTTTCATTTTACTTGCACCCAGTGAAGACAAGAGAACCAGAGCTGAGAGTTGATAGAACCAAAGCCTTGTTGATCCTAGAATCGTTATCATTTTTGGCAATTAAATTACTCGTTTAAACATATGTTTTATTCTCTTTCTATATATTTTATGTCACACAGATAAATATTCAGCTGAGGTATGTATGAATTTAAGGTTTATATGAAATGTATTTATTATTATCATTTTTATGGTTTTATTAATTAAAAATAACATTATTAAAGCACATTTGATGTACTAATTAATTTGTATATTTGTTTGCAGATTTTATAATCTTTTTGGGCCAAATTAAAAAACAAAACACATTCATCCTGCCTTGCACAGAGCACATCCAGCTTGTCATCTAACCCATTGTGCGCAGCTCGTTGGTAGTCTTCCAAATATTGAAACGTGTTACTGTTGACTATAGTCCTGAAGTGCACCAACAAGCAGACACTTCATTCGCCTTAGATCGATGCCCAGCGTATCAAGATCATAGCCCAGCCTGTTGTCCAGCTCTTCATCTAGATCGTTCACCAAACTGCGCTTTGTTAAGAATTAATTTTAGGAAATTAAAATGTGAAATATCCTGCAAACAACCTGTTGTCCAGGCATCTGGGTGATGGAGCTCATGTTCTAGATAATCTGCCAGCCTGCAACCTCCTTCGGTTTCCACCACATTAAAAATACATGCATTGGGTTGATGCATTTAACCTACTCTCTAGAAGACTCACCATGCGTTCTCCTCTATTCACCACCAGTTCATGTTCGCGCTTAAGAAGGAGCCATGCACCACATCTAAAAACCTGTTGCACTGAAGAAGGAGCCTATGTGTTCATTGTCCAGTGAAAAATACCAGAACCGTGTTGAAGAAGGGATGATGCCTATGCGTTGGATTACAATCAGTTAAACACCTTAATAGTCGACTAAATTTAGTGAGAAGTCAACCACTAAAGGGTCAACTTGCTCATTCCTGTAAACGTTGTATATAAACACCTCTTTATGCAGACTTAGGGAGTAGGTCATTTGATGTTTAGACCCTCGTTTTTTGGAGAAGAACATTGTAACTCTATTTCATCATCTGAATAAAGAGTTGTATGTGTTCTTGTTGAAGATTACATTTGAGTAGCAGTTAGTCAGGCACCACCCCTGATTGCTGAGAGGGCCCCTCATCAACCAAAGGTTTCTTTTCTTGTTTGTTTCTTTCATTTTTTTATTTTTTTTTTCTGTTGTAGCTAGTTTAATTTACAGTTTTTTTTATTATTTCTGTAATGCAATTTTATTTCTGAATTAGATAGTTAACTGCATGCATAGTTTGCTTTCAGCTTTTTTTTCAATCAATTCATTTCCAGTTTATTGTTCAGTTTATTTCCAAGCAAATAGATAGAATGCTTTTGAATTCAGTTCTTATACTATGGAATGATAGAAAGTATTAGAGAAGCATTAAATGGAAATTTTACTAACCTCAATTATAAAGAATGTGTGCTTAAGTCGAGGATTAAAGTTAAGATAGTTGGAGGGAACTTCTGAAGAGATGAGGTGGCAGAGTCGTTATTAATTTAGTTATATGGACTTATTTCTTGTTTATTTCCAGTTATCAGTTATGCAATTTAAATTCCAGTTTGTTTATTAACATGCAATGTTTCCCTTATGTTTATGAATTTGTTTAAGGTTATGTAATTGTTGAATTTGCTCAATAATTAGGTTTACTTATTGTCTTTATCCATTATATCTGCATCTGCACAAATTTAGCTGAAGATTAGATCATTTACGTTAATTTTTATTGTTTTAACTGTGCAGACTGTCATTCAGACAGCCTGTTCAGTCTGCCATTCAACCGCCCCTTTCAGACCCATAGTTCAGTCTATCATTTAGCCCTTAGTTTTGTTTTTAGTGTTTTTTATGTATTTTGAGATTGTTTCCTTTTTTGTTTTGTCAATGTTTGACTTATGTTTTGACTGAGATAGTTAGATAACAGTTTTATTTAACATTGAAGTTAAAGTTAGAGTGTCTTAGGTTATGTATTAGAGTTTTATTATTTTATTTACTTCTTTTCACCTTGAATATGTGTGAAGTTGTTTATGTTTTTGTTTCTGATTTTCTTTTACTATTGTATTGTTTTATGTTTATTCCTTTTGGATTAATTTATCTATTTGCATGCGATATTCAGTGTTATATGTGTTCTCCTTAGTATGTTTTTAGGTTGTCCCTTTTACATTGTGTTATTGTTGAAATAACTTGGAGGACAGAACTTAAAGATATTTCTTTTACTAAGTTTTCTTTATTAAGTTTTCTACTTGCTTATAAGTTAAGTCTTCCTTGCACCCTAGTTTCCCATTTGAATAGTTAATTGTTGATTGTATTTCAGTTTAAAGTTATAAAATAAATGATCTATTGTTTATTTTATTATTATGTCTCAGTTTAATTACCTTAATAATTGCATTCTTAGGAGTTTGACTCAGTTTTTCATTTTATAAGATCTTTCGATCTTTTGTTTGTCAAAATATTTCCACGACACCATAAGAACCCCTCTGCCTTCGGATATATTTTATGTCAACTCTAAGCCTACCAACCCCTGTTGAAAATTAAAGAATAGGTGAATTAATTTAGACATTATAACACCCAACACTTTTGGCATCATTGCTGGGGAGTAGTTCTGTAAGGTAGAGTAGAATTCTTTATGAAGTTTAGCAATAGGTTTGTAGCGGGGGAGCGGTAAGACGAGAGGTAGGAACCTGTGCATCTGTTGTAATAGGCACCCCCAAATCCAACAACAGTAGTAGTATAGGTTTTCTTTAGTTGAAATTTTTTCATGAGAAGACTTAGATATCCTTAGGGTATATTTGTTAATACCAAAAAACTTATTGAAGTACCTACTAACTACTGTAGGGGACGTAATTACCCAACCACTAACTCACCAGAAAGATATCGAAAGATCCCTATATGAAGTAGTTCTACCATGAAACCTAAGGAGTCTCTCTTAGAAGATCTTATCGAGGAAGCCATATAAGGAGAAGAAACCTTAGCAAGGGGTCCTAAGAACCTCACTCTTGAGGAAGTTCAAGAGGATCAACCCTTAGAAATCTCCATCCCTCTACTAGTTTCAAATCCAATTAATACAACTTTTTCACTAGTAGGAGACCCAAATTTCGTTGATTTTGTTGATCCTACCCAAGTAAAAGCTCTCTTTGGAACCTCAGTAGATCCAGTCATTTTGCAAATTGAAACTTCTACAATAGAACCTACTATCCCTTTAGGATTCAATAAAAACACGGTTGATTAGTGGAAGATATCTCCCGAAAAAGAACATTAGGATGCCCCATTGGCACCTCAAAAGGAGCCTCCTAGGTATGTCTACGTTAATAATCCAACTTATATGGAGAGACGAGGAGAAAATGAAGATCATGATGAAGTTAGAAATGAACAAGGAGAACGAGAAAATCGAACTGAGGCTACCTTCAGGTTCCCTATTTTAGATATAATGTAGGATGTAACTATGAAAAACATCCATCCTTCCTCCTTGCCTACTTTCTATGGAAAAAGTAATGAGGACCTGGACACATTCCTATTCGATTTCGATATGCTTTGTAGGAGCTATAATTATCTACAAGATGCTCATAAACTAAAATTCTTTCCCTCTACACTAAAAGTTTCCGCCTTGAGATGGTTCATGGGATTAGGATAATTCACTATCAGGACTTGGGATGATATGAAAACTTCATTCTTACAAAAATATCAAGAGTATTGCAAACCCAAGGACTCTCAACATGATATATTCAAGATACAACAACTTGAAGATAAGAGCCTAGAGTATTATCTCGAAAGGTTCATTTATACATTACATAAATCTAAATATAGTGACCTCCGAGAAGATGCAGTATGTACACTTTTTCTTAAGGGGATTTTCGAAGACTTGTTATAAAATCCTAATCTCATGGTAGCTGGCAATATTTCTCATAAAACTTTTGCACAAATCAGTGATATGTGTAAAAATTATTCTAGGAATAGGGGGAAAGTTGCGAAAAAATTTCGAGATCCTTTTAGTAGAAATGTAAGAGGAAATGTTCCTAGTTTAGGTGGAGTTAGCGGATTAGAATTAGGAAACCTGTTGTAACATCCCCGACCCTCCATTCAGAGGGTCGGGGATGTTGAAGTGCTTGAACGAATAGGGCCATTTTCATATAGACTTGCATTGCCTGCTAGCACTAGAGCTCATAATGTTTTTCATGTTTATTTTCTTAAGAAGTATGTACATCATCCTAACCATGTGAGAAATTGGGATATGATTCAGGTGGAACCCAAGGGAGAGCTCCAAATCGAACCAATGCACATCCTCGACAGGAAGGTCACAATGCTCCAGAACCAAGACATAGGGCAGGTAAATGTGCAACTGGAGCACTACGGTCCTGAAGAGGCTACATGGGAGCTGGAGGATGCCATGCGATTGGCACATCCATTTTTGTTCAATTCTACGAAACACTGAGGCGATACCAGTGCAACATTTTGTTCAAATTTTGTAGAGCACTGAGGACAGTGCTATTGAAGGGGGAGGGGAATGTAACACCCCAGTTTTGACCCCATTTGCATTAAAATGTATATGATGTATATATTGTAATCAATCGTGGTGTGGGGATAAAGGAAAAATCCCCACCATTGATTTATCGTTTTATGTTTCGACGATTAAAATTGACGTTGATGGTATTGTTTGCTAACCGACACATCATAATTTTTGACATCATGTAAATATGCAATTTAATTAAATACCCACAACTAGTTATGTCAATGCAACATTAAAAGAGATGGGGGCATGATTTCCTAAGGATAAGGGGGGGGGGTATTTAACCTTTGTGGCCAATGGGGAAAAACCAAATGTCAATAGGAGAACCCATCAATCATTCAACTACACATTTTGTCTTTTTCTCCCAATCATTAAATTATGCCAGAATGTGGTTGAGTTAGTTATTGCATGGGGATGGGATGAGTATGGGCAGCAATTTTCAATTTGGGGAAAACCATTTTTGACTTTTGGGGCAAGTAATCACCCAAAAATGCATGCCATTTTCCCATACACCCACGATATTGATTTGCTCATGCAAGGAAGCTTGGGAGCTATTTTACCTTTGCATTTTTTGCTCATTTTCCTCATCTTGCATGCCTAGAAATCCGTTTTTGGTGTTGTTCAGCAAGTGGGCAAGGAATATTTGTGTTTTGGGAGTTTATGGCAGTCATTTGGTTCCTGTAATGGCATAAACGTCCTCAGAACTCGTGGAAAAAGAAGATTCACATTTTATGTGGTCTGTGGAGGTCGTTTTTGCCCACGTGAAGCCAATGGACAATTGTTGAAATCGATTTTGTCTCCTATGGTTGTTTTAACCACTTACCCTCTTTGATTTTAGCTTCCAGGACGTTTTATCCATGCCCAGCACTGTAATGGTGGTGTAATGATTCCTTTTGTTGGGTGTGTGTGGATGTCTTAGGAGTAAAGCTAGTTCTGGTGTAGGCATCCTTAGCTCTTCAATGAGCCCACTAGCTTAGCAGACAGTGCTTCCATCTCCTAATAACCTGATAAACCCAACTTGTTGGCTTGGTTATGTGTTGTTGTGTACTCTTGGTTTGATAAACCCAACTGTGTGGGCTTTACTGAGTCTTGACATATGTTTGGTTATTTGTGAGGCTGCCTAGTTTCCTTATTCCTTGGGGAATCATGCCCAGCTCGGGGGTGGCAGTGTTGCTAAGAGATTAAGGAGCACACTGGCCTATGGTTTGGTGGAACGTTGCAGTGAAATAGCTAGTTGCAGGGCATTCTTCTTCATAAGATAAGTATTCTTGTGTTTAATTCCCTGCAATTGCATTTGATATTGAATTACAATGAACATGTTGAATGTTTGAATGTATGGTTTTGCTTCCATTGTGTGGTGATAATGTATGCATGTTTTATTTCAAAGCATTTCAATTTTTATGTGTATTTTCATGGGATTGGCATCCTGGATAGATAAGGGTATGGTAGCATTCCATTCGTCGGTCAAAGGGTCGAGGACGTTACACCTGTTGGAGAATTTAAAAATTGATATCTTAGGAGCAATGGGTTATCAACTAGATGCTTCACAACCTAAGAAGAGGTAGGATGAAGAATGAGAAGCAGTGATTATATTTTGTCCAATATGTAGAACAAAACATCCCCAAAGGGAATTTCCATTAAACAACATCTCTATATGTCACATATGTACATAAGAGCATCCAACAGATAACTGCCCATCCTTGCCTAGGTTGCAAGCCATCTATAAGAGTGGGATGTAGCTGAAATATCCAAGAGGCCTCCTTGGAAACCTAGAGACCAACCAGCATATTAGAACTTTTCACTGCAACCTCCACTCTATTACCCTCCGTATCAACCACCTCAACAATGGAACATTTCAAGTTGGAAGAATTGGCAACCTCAGTACCCTCCTCCTCAATTTCCACAACAGCAATATTGGTCACCAGGATGGAGAGGAAAACCATATCCTTAGCCACAACCTCTCCCTGCACCTAATCATCCTTATCCTCAAAATCAAACAAATTTCTAGCAAATTTCCCCTAGATTTGTACCTCCAGTTCCTTTTATCACACAACAACCTCATCACTTTCAAAATGCAAATCCTCCTCGGCCGACATTATTACCTGCGCAACCGATACCTAACCCTAATAATAAACCAACTCAATCTCTTAACAACATTGAGTTGCAAACTCTTTCATCGTACCTTATTTCGACTATACCTGTACATGAAATTCAATTACGATCGGGAAGAGTTGTGAATAATAAACCCAAGTCATCAGTCATCATTCAAGAACCAAATGAAGAAGAAGAAGATTCAAATAAACCTGTGAATGATGCTATTTTGGAGGATGTGAACATTCCAAAGGTTCCAATACACACCCATCCTCCACAAGAAACTATTTAGGAGTGAAGAATTCCTCCATTTCTAGAAAGACTAGTAATAGAAAAACCTGTAGTTCATCCGAAGTACAAAATTTTAAATGAATTAAAGAATATATGTATTAAAATCCATCTATTACAAGCTATCAAAGATATACCAATCTATAGTAAGGTAATAAAGGAGCTATGTATTAAACTCCCAGGAAAGAAGCAAAATGACCCTCTTACAATTCATGTTATAGGAGAGATGTCTAAATGTATGACAGGTCAATCCCCGATTGCAAAATATACATATCCATGAGCCCTAGTAGTGACTATAATTATAAACAAAACCACCATATAAAATAAATTAATCGATTTAGGATCCACTATTAACATGATGACTAGCGTAGTTTTAGAAGTTTTACAGTTGAGACAATTTCTTCAACAACCTGTACAGATTTTCCTCAGTCTTTTTCTCAGTTCGATCAGATTTTTGGTGATGAGTTTCAATAGAATATGGCTCTCTCAATTTTTATAGAAACACCTTGTGTCTTCACAATTGAAGAGCATACAGGACCATATACCATACCTTGTGAGGTTGGCCCTGAAATTTTTTTACATATAAATGAAGGATTAAGTGAAAACCAACAAGCACAACTACTTAAAGTTCTTAAGAAACAAGCCAGATAATTTGCATGGTAATACACCGATATGAAGGGTATACACCCTAACACCTATATTCACCATATTTATATGGATCCAAGCATGTCACATGTAAGGCAACCACAGAGGAGGATAAATCTTGCTCTGAAGGATATAGTAAAACAAGAATTACAAAAACTTTTCACTGCTAGTTTCATCTATCCTATCTCTGACAATAAATGGGTATCTCCTTTAGTAGTAGTCCCAAAGAAAGTCACAGGGAAATGGCGCATTTGTGTTGATTTTAGAGAGCTAAACAAAGCTACACTTAAAGACTACTTTCCTTTACCTTTTATTGATCAAGTATTAGATACTATGTCAGGTATACAATATTTTTCTTTTCTTAACGTTTATAGTGGTTAAAACCAGATTTTAATAGAACCTAAAGACCAAGACAACACCACTTTTACATGCCCTTGGGGAACATACACGTATTAAGTTTTTCCATTTGGCTTATGTAATGCACCTGCCACTTTTCAGCGAGCAGTCTTAGGAATCTTTTTTTATCTTATACATGACTGTGTGGAGGTATACATGGATGACTTTATGGCCTATGGTAATACTTTTCAAGAATACCTCGAAAACCTCAAGAAGTTCTTGATTTGATGTCAAGAAATGAATTTATCCCTTAGTCATGAAAAATGTAAAATGTTATTGACATAAGGTATAGTTTTGGGACACCATGTTTCCTCCCAAGGAATTAAGGTAGACCCTGCAAAGATCGAAGTAATCAGTGGCCTTCCTTCTCCCAAAACTCAGAAAGAGGTAAGAATCTTTCTTGGTCATGCAGGCTATTATCGTTGTTTTATTGAAAATTTCACTAAAATAGATGCACCAATGTTTAAGTTGCTTACAAAGGATGCATAATTCCAGTGGACATAATCTTGTCCAAATGCTTTTGAAATCCTAAAAGCTAAAGTAGCAGTGGCACCAATACTTAGGGGTCCCGATTGGTCCCTTCCTTTTCACATATATACTGATGCCTCTGATACAGACATAGGAGGAGTCCTCGGCCAAAAACAAGGACAATCACCTTATGCCATTTATTTTATTAGTAAGAATTTGACTCCTGCCAAACTTAATTATATTGTTACTAAAAAGGAATTCTTGGCATTAGTTTATTCTATTAATAATTTTCGTCATTATATTATAGGTTATGAAGTTTTTGTGCATAGAGATCACTCCGCCATTAGATTTCTCATGAATAAACCAATTACCAATGGTAGACTGACCAGGTAGCTTCTTTTATTGCAAGAATTTAACATTACCATCATTGACCTGGAAAAGAAAATCTATTAGCATATTTCCTTGCCCGTATTCAACATGAAGACAGTACTAAACCAATTGATGAAACTTTTCTTGGTGAACATCAATTTGTTGTATCTATTCAAACCCCTTGGTTCGCAGATATTGCCAATTATTTAACAACTAGGAAAATACCAAACCATTTGTCCCCACATGAGAAGTGTCGTATTATAGTTTAGAGTTCCAATTATTATTGGGTTGATAATGAGCTCTTCCACACTGGTCCAGATCTTATTATTCGACGATGCATGCAGGAGGATGAAATGATAGACATCCTCCATGCATGCCATGATGGACCATGTGGAGGACATTTTTCTGATAAGAGGACGGCATACAAAGTATTACATTCTAGTTATTATTGGCCAAGAATTTTTAACGATGCTGCCAAATATGTTAAAGGATTCGATAGTTTCCAAAGAATGGGTAGATCTACATCATCTGATCAGATGCCTTTACAACCCCAAGTCATGATTAAACCCTTTGAGAAATGGGATCTTGATTTTGTAGGACCAATTTCTCCCATGTCTCGTAAAAAGAAATATATCCTAGTTTGCACGGACTATGTCACCAAATGGGTAGAAGCTAAATCTTTGTTTAGAGCCACAGGGAAATCAGTAGTAGAATTCATATATGAATAAATATTCACCCAATTTGGTGTACCAAGAGAAATTGTCACAGATCAAGGTACTCAATTTACTTCTAGATAAATAAAAGAACTTACCACGAAATATGGCATCCGACATTGCAAATCTTCACCTTATCACCCTTAGGCTAATGGTCAGGTAGAATCAACTAATAAATTATTAGAAGCCATTTTAACTAAAACCATTCACTTACATCATAAGGACTGGGCAGATAGACTCCCAGAGGCTTTATGGGCCTATAGGATAACATGGAGANACTAGGAATGAATTTGGATGAAGCACAAAAACAATGAATGAGTTATATGAAATTAGGCAAGATGCACTCCAAAGAACCATGCTAATACATAATCAATGAAAGACATGGCATGATGAATTTATTAAACAAAATAAATTTAATACTGGAGATTGGGAACTACTATTCAACTCACGGTTTAAAAATTTTAAAGGAAAATTAACCACCCGTTGGATGGGTCCATATGAAGTAGCTACAGCTTTTGACAATGGGTCAGTAAAAATTAAAACAATTGACAGCTTAGAATTTTCCTTTGTAGGAAATATACATAGACTCAGACTTTATCATCAACCAACATCTAAACATGATTTTATATAGAATGTTTTGCAACAAAATGAAATGGAATTAGTTGAAGGGGAAGTTATTCCTCCTCCTCCTGATCCTTGAAAAGTATTTTGGGTTATTATCACTTTTATATATGTAAATATGTGTTTGTTTCTTTGAATAAATAAGAGTAATTTCTAATAGATTGTTTACACAAGACTCTTTTTCTTTTTATTATGTCTTCATGAATAAATTGAATCATCTAACAAGTGGTTTTGCAGTCTGATTACAAATATTCTATCTCTATAAGCAGCTCATGAAGTATTACTTGGACAAGGGAAGTATGTTAAATACTTATCAGGTATCTTAACCTTTCTTGGGGTACTTTTGAAATTTTCAACTTATAGTAAAAATTAAAAATTATAATCCTTTGTATATCATACTTAATTAGGTCTTATATGATTCATATGGTTTTTGGTATTTTTATTCAGACATGTATATTTCTGATTTACTCTTTTTAACAGTTGCTTGATAGACCTGCTTTCTTTATCATATTTTTCACATTCTCATTTTACACCTATGGATTAATAGTTTATCTTATGCTTGTTGTTAAAACTTGTCCCTCAAGTATTTTGGTCATAATTCGAGAGTAAGTGGAATTTTTGTCCATGGGGAACATTACTTTTCTTTTATGAAGAAGAAGGACTGTAAGGTTAAAGAATAGCTCTAGGTTATTCTCTTTTGACATGATCTACAGTTATGGCCATTATGAAATTACTTATAAGTTTATTAAAAAAAACAAATTGAATTATGTGTTTAGCAGGACTTAACACGCTCTAGTACCAATCGGCTTCCATATATTTAATATCATTATACAAGGCAAACCCGTCAGGGTACTGAATGGGCTTGCTGGAAGCGAGTCAATGCTAAGTAAAAAACTTAAAACATGGAAGCTCAATAAATGCAAGTAAACCAGTTGGGGTACTGAATAGGCTTGTTGGAAGTGGAACTATGCTTGCATGGTACCAAGGTAAACCCATCGGGGTACTGAACAAGTCTGCTGGTAGCGGGGAAATAATTGATAAAAGAGATCTGGTTAATGCACTACTATGCACATAGTTCGTACAACAATGATAATATAAATAATTTTTTTTAGAATTTATGAATAAACATTTTACGGCTAATTGTTTAACATGTTGTTTGAGAATGGTTGTAAGCTGGGATTGACCCTACCCATATAATTCAACATATACCTAGGATGTTATTATCCTAGAAATGGGACCCATAGCTGTAAATCTCACATACTCCAGGGTACACTTAAATATTTTGTGATGATAGGATATCTTTAAAATGAGGCATAGATGACTAGTTTTTCCTGTGGCATTCTTTTGGTTCAATTATTATCATTCATGCAGTCATTTTAAGCATTGTTATATTTTTCATGAATATACATCTTTGAATCATTTCCATTTACTAGTTAGTTAGTTTTGCTTCTTTTCTTTCCAAAATAATCAACAACATGATAGAACTTTTTAATTTTTAATTTTTTTGGAACAATCACTTGTTCTCTCTTTAATGGCTTGAGGACACGCCATATCTTTGGTTTGGGGGAAGATGGATTTGAAAAAATTAGATTGTTTTTACTTTTCTTTAATTATGATCGATCTATTTATCTCTGACAAATGATAAATGTTTTTAAGGATAATATAAGCAGTGGAATTTGATTATAGCATGAAGCATATTTTTACAACAAAATCAATATGGAGAACTATATGAAGAACCAAAAGAAGGTCCAAATGAAATACCAAATGAAGATCTAAATAAAACATTGTAATATTTTAGTATTTATAATTAAAATTT
This sequence comes from Pseudotsuga menziesii, assembly GCA_001517045.1. Classification (NCBI taxonomy): domain Eukaryota; kingdom Viridiplantae; phylum Streptophyta; class Pinopsida; order Pinales; family Pinaceae; genus Pseudotsuga; species Pseudotsuga menziesii. Next base: position 351,642 of record LPNX010649551.1, read on the forward strand.
TCTAACCAAATTTTGGTTTTTTGGCAAATAATTTTACCTTCATATGGATGCTTATAAATTCTTCTTATCATTTATTATTTGATAATCCTATCCTTTAACCCAATCATGCATGTAAACTATTAATTGACTAATTCTCTTGATTATAAATGTGATTTATACAATTCATGTCATATGTTCAACCTACCCAAAGTTTTACTTTGGACATGGTTGAATAAATATTAAACCCTATGAATTTACTTACTTATGTATATCCCCGTTGCTGGCTCATGTTTCAAAAATTTGCAATGACAGTGTGATCTGTTATCTTTCTTTTTCTCAGTGGGACTTAGCATTTCTTTGGTTTGGGGGAATGTTGATCCTAGAATTGTTATCAATTTTGGAAATTAATTACTCATTTAAACATATGTTTTATTATCTTTCTGTATATTTTATGTCACGCAAATCACTATTCAGCTCAGGTATGTATGAATTTAAGGTTTATATAAAATCTATTTATTATTATCATTTTTATGGTTTTATTAATTAAAAATGACATTCTTAAAGCACATTTGATGTATTAATTAATTTATATATTTGTTTGCAGATTTTATAAAGTTTTTGGGCCAAATTAATAAACAAAACACATTCATCATGTCTTGCGCACAACACATCCAGCTCGATGTCAAGCTTGTCATCCATCCCGTTGTGCGAAACTCATTGGTAGTCTGCCAGATGTTGAAACGTGTTGTTGTAGATTGTAGTTCTCAAGCGTGCCAACAAACAGACACTCCGTTCGCCTTAAATCGACGCCCAGTGTATCCAGCTCACGGTCCAGCCTGCTATCCAGCTCTCCATTCAGATCGTTAACCAGACTACGTGCTGTTAAGAATTAATTTTAGGAAATTAAAATGTGAAACATCCTACAAACAACCTGTTGTTCACGCATTTGGGTGATGGAGATAGTGTTTTAGATAATCTGCTAGCTTGCAGCCTCCTTCGCTTGCCACCTCATTAACAATCCACGCATTGGGTTGATGCATTTAACCTACGCTATAGAAGACTCACCGTACATTCTCCTCTGTTCACCACTAGTTCACGTTTGTGCTAAAGAAGGAGTCGTGCACTGCATCTCAAAACCTACTGCGCTAAAGAAGGATCCTATGTGTTCCCTGTCCAGTGAAAAAGACCAGAACTGCACTGAAGAAGGGAGCATGCCTATGCATTGGCCTGCAATCAGTTAAATTCCTTAATAGTCGACTAAATTTAGAGAGCAGTCGACCACTAAAGGGTCGACTTGCTCATCCCTATAAACATTGTATATAAACACCTATTTATGCAGAGTTAGGGAGTTGATCATTTTATTTTTAGACAGTTGTTTCTTGGAGAAGAACATTGTAACTCTATTTCATCATCTGAACAAAGAGTTGTATGTATTGCTGTTGAAGATTGCTTTTGAGTAGAAGTTAGCCAGGCACCACCCCTGATTGCTGAGAGGGCCCCTCATCAACTAGAGGTTTCTTTTCTTGTTTGTTTCTTTCATTTTTTTTCTGTTGGAGCTAGTTTAATCTACAGTTTGTTTTATTATTTCTGTAATGCAATTTTATTTCTGAATTAGATAGTTAACTGTGTGCATAGTTTGGTTTCAGCTTTGTTTTCAATCATTTCATTTCCAGTTTATTTTTCAGTTTATTTCCAAGCAAATAGATAGATTTATTTTGAATTCGGTTTTGTTTATTTCTTGTCTATTTTCAGTTATCAGTTATGCAATTTAAATTCTAGTTTGTTTATTAACATGCAATGTTTTCCTTATGTTTATGAATTTGTTTAAGGTTATGTAATTGTTGAATTTGCTTAATAATTAGGTTTACTTATTGTCTTTATGCATTAGATCTGCATCTACACAAATTCAGCTAAAGATTAGATCATTTAGGTTAATTTTTATTGTTTTAACTGTGCAGACTGTCATTCGGCCATCATGTTCAGTTTTCCATTCAACCACCTCTTTCAGACCCACAGTTCAGTCTATCATTAAGCCCTTAGTTTCGTTTTTAGTGTTCTTTTATGTATTTTGAGATTGTTTCCAGATATTTTTTGTCAATGTTTGAATTATGTTTTGACTAAGATAGTTAGATAATTGTTTTATTTAACATTAAAGTTAAAGTTAGAGTGTCTTAGGTTATGTATTAGAGTTTTATTATTTTCTTTACTTCTTTTCACCTTGAATATGTGTTAAGTTGTTTATGTTTTTGTTTCTTGAATATTGTTTCTGGTTTTGTTTTACTATTGTATTGTTTTGTGTTTATTCCTTTTGGATTGATTTATCTGTTTGCATCCGAGATTCAATGTTATATGTGTTCTCCTTAGTATGTTTTTAGGTTTTCTCTTTTACATTGTGTTATTGTTGAAAGAACTTGTAGGACAGAACCTAAAGATATTTCTTTTATTAAGTCATCTTTATTAAGCTTTCTACTTGCTTCTTTTATTAAGCTTTCTTTATTAATTTTTCTACTTGCTTCTTTTATTAAGTTTTCTACTTGCTTATAAGTAAAGTCTTCCTTGCACCCTAGTTTCCCATTTGAATAGTTAATTTCTGATTGTATTTCAGTTTAAAGTTATAAAATAAATTATCAATTGTTTAGTTTATTATTCTGACTCAGTTTTTCATTTTGAAATATCTTTCGATATTTTGTTTGTTAAAATATTTCCACGGCACCATAAGAACCCCTCTGCCTTCGCATATATTTTGTGTCAACTCTAAGCCTACCAAACCCGTTCGATAATTAAAGAATAGCTGAATTAATTTAGACATTATAACACCCAACACTTTTGGCGTCGTTGCCGAGAAGTTGTTTTGTAAGGTATATTGGAATTATTTATGAAGTTTAGCAATAGGTTGGTAGCAGTGGAGCGGTAAGAAAAGAGGTAAGAACCTGCGCATATGTCATAACAGGCACCCCCAAATCCGGCAATAGTAGTAGTATAGGTTTTCTTTAGTTTAAATTTTTTCATGAGCAAACTTAGAGATCCTCAAGGTAGATTTGTTAAGACCGAAAAACTTATTGAAGTCCCTACTAACTACCGTAGGTGATGTAATTCCCCAACTACTAACTCACCAGAAAGGTATCAAAAGATGCCTATAGGAAGTAGTTCTACCCTGAAACTTAAGGAGTCTCTCTTAGAAGATCTTACCGGGGAAGCCATAGAAGGAGAAGGAACCTTGGCAGGGGGTCCTAAGTACCTCATTGCCAAGGAAGTTCAATAGGATCAACCATTAGAAATCTCCAACCCTCCACTAGTTTCGAATCCAATTAATACAACTTTTTCACTTGTAGGAGACCCAAATTTCGTTGACTTTGTTGATCCTACGCAAGTATAATCTCTCTTTGGAACCTCGGTAGATCTAGTCATTTCGCAAATTGAAACTTCTACAGTGGAACCTACTATCCCTTTAGGATTCAATAAAAACACGGTTGATCAGAGGAATATCTCTCTCGAAAAAGAACATTCGAACGCCCCATTGTCACCTTGAAAGGAGCCTCCCAAGTATATATATGTTAAGAATCCATTTTATATGGAGAGACGGGGAGAAAATGAATATCATGATGAAGTTAGAAATGGAGAAGGAGAAGGGGAAATCGAACTGAGGATACTTTCGGGTTCCCTATTTTAGATACAATGCAGGATGTAACTATGAAAAACATCCCTCCTTTCTCCTTACCTACTTTCTATGGAAAAAGTAATGAGGACCCCGACACATTCTTGTTCGAGTTCGATATCCTTTTTAGGAGCTATAATTATCTACAACATTCTCAGAAACTAAAACTCTTTCCCACTACACTAAAAGATTCCTCCTTGATATGGTTCATGGGATTAAGAGAATTCACTATCAGGACTTGGGATGATATGAAAAATTCATTCTTATGAAAATATCAAGAGTATTGCAAACCCAAGGACTCTCGACATGATATATTCAAGATACAACAACTTGAAGATGAGATCCTAGAGGATTATCTTGAAAGGTTCATTTATACATTACATAAATCTAAATATAGTAACCTCCGAGAATATGTAGTACGTACACTTTTTCTTAAGGGGATCTCTGAAGACTTGTTATAAAGTCTTAATCTAATGGTAGCTGGCAATATTTCTCATAAAACCTTTGCACAAATCGGTGAGATGTGTAGAAATTATTCTATGAGTAGGGGGGAAGTTGCGAAAAAATTTCGAGAGCCTTTTAGTAGAAATGTAAGAGGAAATGTTCCTAGTTCAGGTGGAGTTACAAGAGTAGAGTTAGTAAAACTGTTGGAGAATTTCAAAACTAATATCTTAGGAGCAATGGGTTCTTAACTAGATGCTTTACAAGCTAAGAAGAGGCAGGATGAAGAATGAGCAACAATCAATATCTTTTTTCCTAGATGTATAAGTCCTTTCTGCATGGAAAGGCATTATGCGATGTTATAACGAAGTCCCATGGATTAAGGGTCATGATGGTGTAGAGATACACAAAATTCATAAAATTCCAAGACGGTGTCCACAATGTCATTTTAGAGCCAAAGCAGGACCCAACCAAGCAAGCAGACTAGGAAGGCTTTATGATTACTAATGTGGATGTTGATGTAGTTGTCCAAGATTGGTTGGCAGAATGGCGCAGCCTAGTCATGGAGTAGATGTACCAGGGAGGAAACCAGGGAGGAGAGGGCCAATGTGAGGGCCAAGGAAATGGCCAAGGGAATGGTCAGGGTCATGACTAAGATGACAGGAAATATAATTAGTCAATAAGCTCCGACGAGGATGATAGTGAGAAAAACAAAGAAGATGATGATGATGATGACTCTGGAGGCACCCTACTGATGAGGATGTGAAGAAGGCCTATGAAGAGGCACCCAACATAGAACAACATCAGATGCAGTGTAAGAAGCAAAAAGATGAAAAATCGGCTAACACAACCAACTTAGCCAAGGAGGACATCACTCTGTTGTCCGATGCGATTGTAGAGGTTTCCAAGTCCAGCCTGAAGGGCCTAAGTAAGAAATAGTTGTGGCTAACCAACCAGCTCACCGAGCATATGTACCAGCTGAAAGAGGACATCAACGAATTTAAATCCATTTTGAAGGCTAAAACTTATGGCGTGGATCCCAATTCCCTGGTAGTAACACCAGAGCTGGTGCCGCCGATAAAAGTAGAAATCTAGGCATGATTAATGGAGATGGGGATGCTTCAACTCGACGATGTTGTCCATGGGTTTGAGATACTAAACATGGACTTCCCTAAACTCACACTGGCTAAATTATATGTTGTGTAGCAGGAGGATACGACCAAGGTACGACTCAAAGAAAACGCGACGTCATACCAGGCGACTAAGCAGAAAAGAAAGACCGCAGCACAAAGAAAACACAACGTCATACCAGGCGACTAAGCAGAAAAGAAAGACCGCAGCACACAAGACCCACCTTAGAGAAAAGAAGCAGGAAATTGAGGTGAGATAATAGAGTAGGCTTGCACTCACTGAAGCCATCAAAATCATGGTTGTGAAGTTCCCACCAGAAGTAGGTGAAGAATATAAAGACTTAGTCATCAGGTTTGGTCACCTCTCCAAGATCATGGTGGAACTCAAGAAACAAGTGGAAGAGATTCAGGTAAAGCAGGTTCCAAAAACACCTCTTGAGGTGCTTGAAGAGTGCAGCAAAGCAGCATCTGATTCTACCGAAAGGATAAGGCAAGGAGAAACAATATGCATTGAGGAAGTTGAATCTGTTTCCACGATGTGGGAAGCGATTTTGGACGATGAGGCTGTGGAAAAGATTAAGGAAGAGGTGAGGCAAGATGATTTGAAAATCATCGTTGTAAAGGCAGACATGAATAAGCTTCCAATCAAAGAAAGGAGCACAAAGGTTGCATAGATGAAGCATTTCCAACAAAAATTAAAAACTCTCTGTGACTAGGAGCAGAAAAGAAATGATGAAATAACAGAACATCAGTCGGAGGCAGAGCGAGTTACAGGGCTTCTTTAGCCTATCCAATAGAAGCTCCATAATATGACTCACTCACTGGGAGAGGGACTGTCAAAACATATCAGTTTTGACCATGTGGAACAATTGGCCAAACAGGAAAAGGAAGTAATGCAAGAAGTTTCCAGGGCACAACAAATTTTGAAGGAGTTTCAGGACAAGGTTGGTCCTGTGGAGCGGCCTGAGCCAGAGGCATGAGTTTTGTAGAACACTAAAATTTTGTGGAGACATCATTTTTGCTTAGTGGCTCAGGACGAGCCACATGTGAGTGTTGGGGGGCTATTGGGCTAGGAAAAGTGCATAAGGGATAACCCGACGCACAAGCACGGGAGGAAAAATGGGTGTGCGACGAAAGAAAAGCAGGTCAAGGAAGAAGTGTGAGCGTGGATTAGAGGAAGTTGCAACGAGTATCGCTGTGACAAGGAAAGGCAGATTCGATTTGGTGGAAGAGGCAGGTAGAAGAGTTAAAGAAGAACAGGTGCAATTCAAGGAATACTATAGAAGGACTAACCAACAAAGGGCTAAAGGACAAGTTTTGCGACTATTTATGACTAGTACATACAGACTGGAAGACGTTTCCGTAGTAAGTTAAGGTTTTGTTTAATGTCGTGTAGGACTTTTGCAGCTAGGTATGGGCCGACATTAATGGAACAGAGATATTTTGTAGCCACTTATGTCTTTAATAATTGATTTGTACTCAGTCGACCCTACACAGTCTTGTAAATATTATAAGTAGGAGGAACCCATTCTGTATAAGGGTTATCTTGGAGAGGTAGCTTCAAGAGGTAGATTCGGTTAGCTTCAGTAAGATTCAATTAGAGTAGAAGTATTGTAAAATATCATAGAGGACTCTGATAGTAGAAGGTAGTTGATCCGCATATCTGCAACTGAGTGCATAAACTGTTAGTAGAAGTAATCTGCAGCTGAGACCAAAGACAGTAGATTAAAAGAGTCAATCCAGGATGTGTGTAGACCAGTAGGAGTAGATAGGAGAATAAACCAGAGAGCATGCAAGAAAGAAGAGTCTAATTCAAATAGACATATCTCAAAACAACCTGTAAGTTGCAGACTGTAAGCTGCTACCTATATTTCTCACACCAAATTAAGAGAACCTTGGTGGCTTTTCCCAGATGGGTTTCCACGTTATTTCCTGTGTCACATGGATGAATGTTGTTGAATATTGAAGGCTTATGTGGATGTTTTCTTACTTTGTATTGTTTCAGTTGTTGTTGAATGTATGTTGTAATATTACCAATCAGTAAATGAATGAATGAATGTTTAAAACATTGTCAACATAGTATGTATGATTTCATGGTTAATAATCTAAGTTACAATATGAGTCGCACACTATTCATTATAAGTAAGGAATCAGCTATGCCGCACAGTTGCGCCAGTTGTTAAGTGGTTTAAGGACAAGGTTGTGTCGTGCGTCGGTTGAGGCACACAGTTGCACTTCTATTGCATAATGATAGACTCCATCCCTCCATATCTGTAGAGCACATTGGTCATGCACCAAGGGACTATAATCCCTTGACAACTGTGGAAACATGGTTCTGGTAGTCACACATTAAGATATCTTGGGTGATCCTGCACCTGCCTCGTGGGTGTTGTCGACTGATCTTGCTCCATCGGGTCGATGTATTTGGGATTTTTGTTGGTATTTTGTTGTTGTTGAACCTTGGGTCAAGACAAGAAGGAATATTAGTCCAACATTGTCGAATATAATTCAAGATATATGTACCAATTTCATACCAGATAGGTAATTGCAAGTGAGTAATAAATATTGTTGCCAAATAGTTGAAATCCAAAAACGAGTGTTGTGGGAGTTCGATATACCATTTTGCGGTCATGTTGGATAGTGTTCTCTGGAAGAGTCTCAATTGGATAGAAACATCCATAAGGGAGTTAGATGAATGTTGAAGGAGCTAGTCGGTGAGCCGGCTAGTCAAGTTAACTAACTAATCGGTTAGGTCGGCCTCCAAAGGTCATGTCAGTTGACCAAACTGATAAGTAGTTACTCATAACCCTTTTGTAAATCATAAATATTAGGATGTTGAGCCAGTTAAAAACTTGGTTCAGTTTTGTATGTGTATAAACCCTCATGTGATTCTATAACATAATCTGCTATTCCATTACCTGTTCTTGTCTCTTATCTTTGTATGTTTATATGAATATTATGCGTATTATTGATAGCCTTATGTGATCTATGAGATTACAACATTGGTTTTGTTGCCGGTAGTACATATACGAATGACATGACCATGTGTAGATGATATCAGAGCAAGAGATTAAGAATTGGTGGGAGCGTAAGATTCCAAATTACTTACAAAACTACCTAAGAAGAAACACATTGACCATTGCTCAGGTGAAGGAGAAATTCTTCACTGAAACACATGAGAAGTTTGTAGAGTTGGAACCTCAGCTATTGAAAAAACTTTTGGATGAAAAATCCAGAAGAAAATAAAGACCAAGAGTTACTGGAGAAACTGATTCAAGGTGGACAAACAAACCAGTCGAAGTGGTTTGAAAAGATCACAGATGAATTCTGTGAAGAACAAGCCATAGAGGAAAGAGTCTCGGTCGAAAGTATCGAGAGAAGGTTTTATATGGAATTCACAGGGCAGTTTCTTTGCTCTTTACCGACCCTTTTGTTCAAATTATGATCGAGAAGGGAGTGGGCCATATCGTAGAACCTCATCCATCACTATGCCAACCGCCACCAAATACTAACTAGGTGGAGAAATAGAAAAAGTGGGAAAAAATCATTTTCGAAAGAGAGTGGGAGTACTTCCTAAGCAAATAAATAGAAATATCTGATCTTTCTAAAGAATTGGGTAGGCTATGGGGGGGTAGCTGGTCATGTGTCGGGGTAGAGTAAAATGTATTCTTGTTGACTGTAGAAAATACCATCACCAGGAATGAAAAGTCAACCTAAGAAGGAAATTGAACGAACAGTGACACATAAAGGTACATCGGAGTTGCAAAAGTTAGAAAGAAAGAAGAGGTAGAAAAGAAGGGAAGAGAGAAGAGAAAAGAGAGAAATATAGAACGTTGCAAAGAGGAATGACCATTGGGGTGATAGAACACAGAATAAATTTTCCGAAGTCAGGTCATGACCGACAGGAATAAGGCGTGGATGAGGAAGCATCAGCCATGGAATAATATTTGTGAATAGAGCAGCGAGAAGCTCTCCAACTAGAAATGCCCCAGGAGATAAGACCTCTATCTTCGACAAATCTGAGTACTCGAAAATAGGCCATTGTCGAAGAGGACCTACAACTAAGAGCTGGTGAGTTCGGTATATGGAGCCAACTAGACGACGAAGTAAATGATGATAATAATTTAGTGATCCATCGACCGGAGGAAGGAAATTGGGTAACAGTTCAAGCATACCCTTCCATCTGAAGTATACACTTCCTCTACCTGACACATGAAGGAGAAACCCCCCTACCAAACACAGATATACAAGAAATAGAATAGTTTGACTTGCAAGCACACCAGTGCAGCTGGACATCGACAAAAGAAGTCGACCCAAACCGACTACTTGTGGGAGAATAAACAACTTTTAACAAAGGGATACATAGAGTAGCCCACTACCCCCACCCCCACCTCCACCACTGCCACCTCCTGGAGGAGACGTAGTCACCAACATGGGTCATGGCTCAGCACATATCCCCCTCTATGAGGGTGACTAAGATCCTAAACAACATGGGTTCTTCTGTGAGTCAACATGGGAGGCCAATCAAGTTATGAGCGAAGAACAATAGATGGCGCGATTCGTCAACGCCTTACAAAAAAGAGCATTAACTTTGTGTATGACTTATATCGAGAGAACACCCAGAACATCCAAAGCTGACATTAAGGCATAATTCTTATCTTTCTTTAAAAAATCAGATGCGAAGCATCTGGCAGCAAAAAAGCTAAAGAGGACATCTCAGAAACCAGCAGAGTCCGTCCAAGACTATGATAAGAGATGGAATTACCTCCTGAGCCAACTAAACTATGTAATTGATGAACAATTATTAATTCAGTGCTTTCTTGTAGGCATGTCATAGAAAATCTGACGGCATATAAGCCTAGAGACATTTAAAACATATGAAGATGCACTTACCAAAGTTCTGCAGGTAGAGATGGATGAGAATTTCCCAGCATATCTCGTCGATACTAAGCTAGAAGAACAACTAGAAATCATGCAAAAATCTTTGAAAGAGTTGAACCAAAAAAATTAGGATGTCTGGTGCACAAAGTGCTCTACAGCCGGACACACTAAAGATAATTGTCGAGAAGACATTCATTTTCCTCAAACAAAATGTTTCTGTGACATTTTCCAAGAACATGGAGAGCATACGACGAAAGATTGCCCATATAACATGAAGAATGGCAAAGCATCTTGGTGCGTAATTTGTGAGGTAAAAAGTCATGCAACGGCTGACTGCCATTTGAACCTGAAGAATCGACAAAAATATCAAGCAGTCTACCAAACAAATGCAGTCGCGCAGAATAATGATAACATTCCAAGGAGTAATGATCAAAATGAGCCGAACAATCAAATATATGAAGGCCATCGATACGAGCACCGGTTTGACAATCATCGTGGAGGATTTGGAGGTTGAGGATGATTTTATGGAAATTGTGACAACCGACCATGATGACCCATATAGTGCTTTACATGTTATAAAAAGGACACCGCTACGCAGAATGTCCATACAAGGATAGAACTAACCTAAAGTTTTGTACTAGCTATGGTGTGGGCGATCACTCACTAGAGAATTGTCCCAGCATGATTGACAATATTAATAAAAAGAAAAATGTTAATGTCTTGTCGTGTGTTTGAAACATAATGTAATACATACAAAGAACCTACATACAGTAACTCGAAAAGGAACGAAAATCGGAAATGATAACCCACACGTAAGCAAAATTAAAGAAAAAAATGATTACCTTAATCCGATAAAACAAAAAAAATTATATAACGATGCTTCAAACATGTTTCGGGATTTTGTTAGACAGGAAGCAGCCGATGACAAATGACAAAACACACTTGAATAACTATTCAGTTTAATACAGAATGATAAATAGGTGTCTCAATTCATTGACTTATTATATAATATGAAGCACAAAAATAATACATATAAACAAACTAAAAATATATGTAGTTTGAATAAAAAAGACAACAGTGATGCTGACCCACTTGTCGATCTTGAAATTGAAGGATATCATGTTTGAAAAGTCATTCTTGAATTCAGCTCACAAGTAAATATTATGACATGAGATACATGGGAACAGTTGGGCAGACCTCGACTAAAAAAATCAGGAATATACCTCAAATTAGCTGACCAAGGACTGGTCGAACCCATTGGGGTCTGGAGAAATGTCGATACAACGATAAAAGACATATCGACTAAGATTGGCTTCAAATTTATCGACCCTAAGGAAGGATATATCTCCTTCCCATCCTTGGTAGGTTGACCATGGGGAAGAAAAATGAAAGCATCAATATATTTAGACAAGGAAAGAATAAAATTAAAAGGGAATGGACAAAAAGTTATCATCCCCATTCATCCTTCCCAAGGAGAACCTTGGACCAAACCTATTGATGAAGAAGTCGACATTCAAAAACTATACCAAATACACAATAATGAAGACTATACTGAACCCAATAATTATGGTGAACTTCATCTAGGGAACCAGGACTCAGTCAAATATAACTCAGATGTAGAATTATATGATTGGGAGATTGAAAATTATGAAACACAAGCATGAGTTTGTTGGACCATTCAAGCTATCCAGAAGAAATCAACTCGACAATGCTTTTCTATATCGACCATTCCAAAAATATTTGAGAAAAGAATAAGTGAATACCCCTCATTAGCACCAATAAAAACAGATAATAAACAAATTCTTCAGTATAAAGAAATAGAATCACCAACTCTTCATGTAGAACAAGTCTCTAAGAATCTAGGTGAACATGGCCAACTTCAAATCCTGGTCAAAACGTTTACAGGACAAGCTGCTCAATGGTGGGATACCCATCAGCCGAGACTACAAACATGGACAAAAAATTTGACTTTCTTCATAGAAATATTCAGAGGAAGAAAGCTAACAAAACAGGCTCAAATACCTATCTTCATCCAAGGACAAGATCCAGAAAATCATATAAGAATATGTGAAACAGAGTGGAGAAGACTTGGTTACAAAGATGAACGTATATGGCCACACCTGTTTCCCTCGACATTAGATGACCTACCTAACATGTGGTATAAAATGGAAGAAGCATGAGCCGAAACATTCTTATGGAATGAACTTAGAGAAAATTTCATTAAAGACTTTATCTTTATACTGGAAGACACAAAACTAGTCGAAGCTACAAAACAGATAAAAACATTTATACAACTGACTAGTAACGAATCGACACAAAATAAAAGACAACCAAATATAGCATACTATAACACTCGGTCCGAAAAAATACCACAGTCGAAATGACTCCAATTAGAAAATGAACACACAGATGGGAGGAGTTTTCAATGGAAGATTGACCAATTGGAAACAATCAAACTAGTTAAAATGATATTCAAAATTGAGTCGATCGACAAAGACAACACCGAATGAATGACAACGATAGATGTTCCAGCAAAATTTTCACAGTTCAAAGAAGGTATTCGATATATTAATGAAATTAAAGCACCGGAATGGATGGATGCAAAAGTAAAAACTAAAGAAATTTACATTTATAACGATAATAGACTGAAAATGGCAAGAATTGGCGACTATTGGAGCAAAGAAAAAACCATAGAAATCGTCGACTTATTAAAATAATTTCAAAATGTATTTGAAATTATTCAACTCAAACTGATCTTGTGACTAACTCAACATGCACAGAGCAGTAGACTCACCCAGAATCTGACCGAGGAGAGTGGTTAAAAATTTATCGCTCTAGCTTCCACATCCGCTACAATAAACAGAGTCCAAATCTTACAGCCACAAGAATTTAATCGAATTTCTGGCATTGTGGGGATGACCATCTTCTACAAAAGGATATCTCTGCAGCGAAGGGTTTTCCAAATGCATTTTATTGGTTGAGTTTTGTATGCAGGTTTTATTTGAGGTTGAAGGATGAAAGCAAGAGATAGTTTGGAAGGCAACTAGGGCTTTGGGAAAGTTTTTTGTTTTTAATGTGTTTTTTCAATTATTTTTATTTTATTAGTTCTTTTAATCTCTCGTTCCAGATAAAATCCAGTGAATACCCTTGTGTTGTTTTTTTCTTACAATTTATTCCTAAACCTTTTAGAAAACCGAAACCTACAACTAGAAAACTTAATTTAAAATAAAGAAACATTTTTCGTTTTTATTTAATTTTATTTTTACTTTGAATTATTCCTAAATTTAAAAGATTTAAAATATTAAATAACTTCTAATGCAAACTAAGTCTTTTATTTTTAACAAAACTAGAAAAAGTAGTAATTAAGACATTTTAAAATGAAAATTTTAGCAAATGGAAACATTTTCACATTGTAATTTTTCCTAAAATCATTTTCAGTCAGTCTTTCTTATGTTATTATGCACACTTATTCGAAATGAAAACTACAACTAAACATGTTTTATTGTTTGATCCTACCTACTCTATGCTAATTTAAAAATACAATTATTTACGTGTCATGAAACTTCTAGTGAAACCATACACGCAACAAAAGTAAAAACTTATTCACATCTGATTTTGTAAATTGAAATCTAGAATATATAATAATGTGCAAAATTAAATGTTGAAAATGTGATTTAACAAAGTAAAAAAAAAAAATCAATCTACCTGGATAGTTGCTTGGAAACATTGTTCAATGAAGCTTTCATAGGCGTGATTTACTTCTCGATTTTGATCATCCAAAATATCTTCTTTTTCATCCTCGTTCTCATGTTTGAATAGTTGTTCCCCATTAGATGTATAGGACTCTTCAAATTTTGATTCTTCGTTTGCTTATGGAGGAGTGGTTAATCTTTTGGATGCTATCAAGATCTCCTCTTCTTGACAAGAGGAGATCCTAGCTTTTGCTAGGATCTGAGTGGGTTGTTCCAAACTTATACTCATTGTGAAATCATCTTAATAATAAGCAAATTAAATGATACAAATGAAAAAAAATGGTAGAAAACAGTACAAAGCAGTATGAATCAATATGAAATAAGAAATCAAAGCTAGCGCATAATGAAAACGATCCAAACTTACACTAAAAAAAATGTAAATACAAAATAATAAACTAGGTAAAGGAAAACTTGCATAAAAAACAAACTTGCATAAAATAAATATTCTTAAATAAAATGGAAGAACTCTTTGTGGAAATTAAACAGTCTTACAGGAAAATTAAATCACACATTGCGAAAAAAAATGAACACTCTTGCGAATAAGAAACTTATTTTCATGAAAAAGCCAACAAGGCTTTGGGGTGACCCACCAAAGTGGATGTGCCAGGTTGTTACACCACATAAATTTCGTAGTGAATTCGTCCTTGCATCTTATCGTTTCCCCTCCCCCTTGTTGTGTAATATGAAAGCAACCTATCTACCTCGCAAAAATCGAATCCCCTTTTAGCACCTCCCCGACAACAACGCCAAAATGTTGGTGAAAAATATTAAACGATTAATAAACTATCCAACAATTTCAATTGTCAACCCGAGGAGAGTGTAAACTTGTGAGGTATAGGAAAAATATATGTAGGGTCAGAGTAACACTAACTTAATCTAATATTCGGAAAAAAAAAACACGACTGAAATGGAAATTAAATCTAGGAAGGCATGAAATTGCGTGAAAGGAAACTAATCTAAAACTTAGTAATGAAACACACAACTCAAATTGAATCTAGTTTATGAAAGCAAGAACTTGCATGAAAATAAATCTAACTAGAAAAGAAATATGAAGTTGCATAAACATGAAATTAACTAAGAAAACATGAGATTGCATAAATTAAACCTAGTTAAAAAAGCGTGAAATTAATCAATGGAAAAATAATCTATAACAAAACACATGTGACAAATGATAAGTAACAAATGAAAAATGATAAATATATGTGAGCTCACATGAAGCAATATTAACAACTCAGAATAACAAATCTATTATGGAGAAATCAAAATATTTTCTCTAAAACATTGATCCTATTACAAAATTATCAAATCCATGACTAACTCTCAAAAGACATAAATTATTTCTCTACTTCCACACCACTAAAGAGGCCTCTACTGCTCCTAAATGAATTGAGATCACTCTTATTTATACATGAGTTGCTTTGAAAAGAGGATAAATGTAGATCCACTTTTCTCTCAACCTATTTTCCATAATTACAAAATATTTATCATTTCAAATCCTCACATCTCATGATATTCCTCTTTGGAATTATCTTAAATAATTATCTCCAAATCTTGAAAAGGTGGAGGAAATATTTGAGAAGCTTTTGAATAATCTTTTTGTTGAAAATTTTCAAATATTCCTGCACATCACAAAGATCACACAACTCTGAGATATAAATGAAAACATGTTAATTTTCTAATATTTAATCATGAATCTCTTAAAATACTTAGAAATAAATAAATTGGAAAATAACAAGGTAAACAAATATTTTTTTATGAAAATGGTATAAGGAATGGTTAATGGAGTGATGAATAGGGATGAATGTGAGGAATAGTGAAGAGAAAATAGGATGAAAATGCGACATTTAAGTGACCCAACAATAAATATAATACATATACATATACATATACATATACAATTATATATATAATGTGTTAATATACATATAAGAATAAGTATATCATCTACTCATTCACATTTAAATATTGTTATCAGGCTAGCTAGCTTATTCAACTCTACTGCACCATTTTATTATGTTTATACTCCAATTATAAGCTTATAACATCATAGAATAACTTTGAACATATATAATTATCTCTTTTTGGGGCTCATAAACATGATCTTGGGCATACCCAAGAACATCACCAATTAAAAATTAAAACCATTAATTTTAATTGAAAAAATAACCTAATAATTAATATCAAAATATTGAAATACATGAATAAATAATTAAAAATAACAACTCATTTAAAAAGATTATATGTTTTTATTTAATATGAATTTAATTAAAAAATAATAATGTATATATTTTTTTTAAACAATGAATAAAAATAATAATTAATTTTAATGAATATATAATTCTAATTAAAATATAAAGTTAATTAAATAAATGAAGTGTATGAGTAGAATTAAGTAATGAATGAACAAAAAGAATAAAACTAATTACTAATTTTATCACTTTATATCATTCCAATTAGAATATTAGTCTAATAAGAATATTATATTATTCTAATTAGAATGTGAATTTAATTAAATAAAGGAAGAATATGAATCTAAAGTAAAGGATAATTTAATTAAATCAAGGAAGAATAGGAATCTAATTGAGGGTAAACGATAAGTTGTGAGATGAAAGGATAATGATAAATGATAAGGAATAATGAAAAACAAAATTTAAAGGGAGAAAAAACATAAATATTAATTACTTTTACGACACTTACTGATTTTAATTAGAATACGAATCTAATTTAATAAAGGAAGAATATGAATCCAAAAATAATTTTTAGGATGAAATAATTGAAAAAATAAAAATGAAACATATGAATTTGTAAAATAATATGGAAAAAAATATATAAACTTATTCTTTGAATTTTTTATTTCATTAAACACCTTTAGCAAGTAGCATAAGTTGACAATATAATTAGATTCTAAATTAAATTATTAAATGTTAAATCATATAAATGTTAAAAAAATGGATTTAAGTGGATAAGAAATATATTTGTGTTTGACTAGTTAGTTGAGTGAGTGGTGATATTCCTTCAATTATTGTTATTGTTCTTGGAGTAGGAATTGTATTATAATGCAAAACATTTTTTCTTCTTCTTTCTTTCTTTTTAGACTTTTTTCACAGCTAAATGAATAGTAGAAGTAAAACTAGCCTAGATCCAGCTTTATCCGGCTCTATCATGCGTCGAGAGGGATCAAATATTTCGAGGTGCAAACCCTTTTTTGGAGTGCAATTGTTGAAGCAGGGTTTGCACCTCGAAATATTTGATCCCTCTCGGCGCATGATAGAGCCGGGTAAAGCTGGATCTAGGCTAGTTCCAGTCGTGGGCGGCAACATTAATATTTTAGATGATCCACAGTATGTATATGTTTTTAGTTATTTTTGCAATTGAATTTTCAATAGAATATTTTATAATCCAAAATTCTGCACACATCTTATAGACGTCATAATTATTGATATCAAAATTTGTCAAACTATTGCGCCCCTAATTTTAATTGCAGCAATATTATAGGCTGCAGCTGCCTCTTCCTCTGTATCTATCAAAACCAATACACAATGCTCAATTCTTGGAACATTTCTATACCAGTATCCAAGATGAGGATATATTCGGACAGCATTAATAGATTTAATTAAAATATAAAACACTTACCAAAACTCCCCAAATACATTTCCTTGATGCCAGCAACTCTTCCTATGCACGCTTGCCATATTCCTTTTGGTCTTCATCAACATAATTCTTCGATATTACTTTCGCCAATATAACATGTAGCATACCATATTATGAAATTTTTACAACTCTTTTTTTTTCCAAAATGCATCAGTTATAGTTTGGCATGAAAGCTTTGTTAAGGTAATTCAATGGCCATATTCAATAAGTTAATCTATTTATTCCCTTGCAATACAATATTAATTATATAATTATAGCTTTAATGAATTTCTGAAATACATGCTAACTCCACGGTACCACTGTACTTGGAGACGCCTCTGGCCGATAATGGTAACTCCACGGTAAGCCTCTGGCCGAGAATGTGGTGCTTGTTATGTATCAAAGACATGAAAAAAACAGACAAATTTTAAACCATGTTTACATTTCAATTATGCAATACAAGTTTTTATCAAAATTCAATGATGTAATGTTGTCATTACCTCTCAATGCTCATTTCCACAGTGCCTCATAATGATTGAAGGTTTATGTATATCGATGTGCTAAATTTTTTTAACATGTTAATACTTTCAAGCAATATCATGGTTATTTTTGTTTCGTAGGCCTTTTTCCAAATTCATATGGATTTTTTCCATTGCCTCTCTCTGTCGTACACCATGATTTTCTACGTTATAGAATTCAGTAACTATTCAGTAACTATTAATGTGCTTTGTTGGATCAAACTGTTGTCACTTCAAGGGTTTATCCATAAATTTTATGAAGAGAATTTGGAGAATCGCCTCTCTCTCTCGTACACCATGATTTTCTACATTATAGAATTCAATAACTATTCAGTAACTATTAATGTGCTTTGCTGGATCAAACTGTTGTCACTTCAAGGGTTTATCCATAAATTTTATGAAGAGAATTTATGAAGAGAAATTGGAGAATCGCCTCTCTCTCTCGTACACCATGATTTTCTACGTTATAGAATTCAGTAACTATTCCTGTTGGTTAAATCGGATATCTTGGTTATTTCGGTGATTTACTGAGTTAGAGTTTTGCTTCTCTTGCCCTTGATTTAAAATTAATTGACAGATAAAAAAATCGGTGGATAGAAAAAATGAATGATATAAAAAAAATGAGAGAGAGATCATAAANCGCAACTGCAACCAATCGCAGAATTCTATATGGCTGGAGAATAATGTGTTGTTTTTTCCCTTGTTTCCTTATCTTGGCTTTAGGCCAATTTCTGAATATTACAAACAAAGTGAAGTCGGCTCGGCATAGCCTAAAATCATAAATCCTTGTAGATAAATAGTCTTTTCTCTCTGCATTGCTTTANATTGGTGGTGTGGATCTATTAACCCATAATATACTAGTGTAGACATAATGTCGGCATAGCCTAAAATCGTAAATCCTTGTCGATAAATAGTCTTTTCTCTCTGCATTGCTTTAACCATTTTGGGAAGTCGGCTCGGCATAGCGCGAGTGACTGATGATTTTGGGAAATTTTGTGGAGCATAA
>LPNX010649551.1:380389-404282 GCA_001517045.1 Pseudotsuga menziesii
TTATATGGACTTGCAGTATGTAAAAGGGTGACTAATCCTTGTTGCTAGGCCCTATATTTTTTATTTATTACTCATAAAGTCAGGCTTAAGGGGGGGTGTTAGAATAATCAACCCATAGTTTACCCACTTAGACATTAATTCATTTATTTTTGTCTTATTTGCCTAGTTCATGTGTCCCACCTTGTGCAAGTTGCTAATTGCCTATCCATAGAGGTCAAACTTGCCATATCTGACTCATGTAGTGCTTGGGAAAGCCTTAGGAATCAAATCTGCTTTATTCCTGGCATCCTAGGCACCTATCTACTTTTTCTGCTTTATTGCCTGCTTTTTCAGTGTTTTAAGGCACATGGGAAAGCTAGACCAGGTGAGGTGAACTTGTTTTTTGTCCTACACATCCTCCTCTCTTTTCTCCATGCAAAAGAATGTATGAGCTACCATTCCACCACTCTTTATCTTTCCTATTCCTTTTTTCCAATTCGTGAGCTCCATGACAGATTTGGGATCCAGGTTTTACACCTATGGGGGATTTGCTTATTTTTGGTAAGCCTGCTTTATGCTAGATTTGGATGCTTCCTCATGCATTCGATTTCTTCATGTATTCTATTTATTCAGAAGCCTATGATATTACAGTGTTGGCTATTGTACACTCAGTTAATATAATTTTGTGTTACAGCTCCATATTCAGTCTCTCTTGTTAGCAATTTTGCATGATCAATTGATAATTGTTGTGGGTAAAATTAATCTATTGCTGGCCTGAATTTCTACAAAGATTTCAGACCTATATCATTATGTAATTACATATATAAGATCATTGGAAAGATTATATCTATGCGTATTAGGAAGGTTCTTGGAAGGTATATTTCTGCAGAACAGTTTGGGTTTTTACCTGGAACACAGATACATGAGGCTGTGGGGGTTGTTCAAGAAAGTATACATACTATTGTTAGTAAAAAATTGAAATCAGTAATGTTAAAAATTGATCTATCTAAAGCTTATGATAGAGTCAGTTGGACTTTTTGCTCTTTCTAAAATGGGTTTTAATGTTCCTTTTATAACCTGGATTATGAGTAGTCTTTCCTCTGTTTCTTTTGCTTTATTGGCCAATGGACTGATTCATTCTTCTTTAAAGCTGGCAAAGGCTTGAGACAAGGCTGTCCACTTGCCCCACTTCTTTTTCTCATTGTTGTGGAAGGTTTGGGTAGGGCATTATTATCTGTAAAGGAGTGTGGTATTTTTTGAGGAATTTATTTTGTCAATAATATTTCTATATCACATGTGCTTTTTGTTGATGACATAGTCATGGTTTCAGATGGATCTAAATAGTCACTTTCTACTCTTTATGAGATTTTGCTTATTTTTTGCAAAGCTACTGGGATGCTTATAAATGGTGATAAATCAATCATTTTACATTCTGGTTTGGATGAGTATGAACTTATCACTGTTCAGAACATTTTTACTTTTCCTGTTACTAAACTTGAAAATGGTTTGAAGTATCTTGGGTTTCATCTTAAACCCTGCAGATATCTGATCAAGGATTGGGATTGGCTAGTAGCAAAGGCTGAAAAGAGAATAAAAAACTGGAGCTATTGCTGGCTATCGAAGGGAGGTAAGCTTATTTTGATAAAATCTATTTTAGAAGCAATTCCTGTTTTTTGGATGCACTTCTGGATTCCAATGGGGGTCATTGAAAGGATCGGGATATTATGTTTTCAATTTTTATGGGCAGGTAAATCGGACTCTTCTGGTTTGCCTTGGACTTCCTAGAAAGCATTAGCAAGACCAAAATTCTTGGGAGGATGGGGTTTGAAGATACCTGTTGTTTTTGCTAAAGCTTTGGCTGCGAAGAATGTTTGGAACATTATTAATGGAACTAGCATATGGGTCAAGATTGTTTTACAGAAATATGTGAATCCCTTATCTTTACTGGAATGGATCAGAGTTACTAATAAAAAGAAAAGGTGTATGTCTCTCTGCTGGAAAGCAGTATTATGGTCATTTGATCTAATTGGTAACTATCTTTCTTGGAAGGTTGGAAATGGTGCTGATGTGAGAATTGGTTTTGATTCATGGTTTGGCTATAAGTGGCGACATGTTCTTCCTTCCATATTGATTGACAAATTACACTCTTCAGGCTTTATCTTTCTTAAAGACATTGGATGTCTTGGGATTTATGTTTTAAGGGAACAAGGTTGGCTTTCAGCTGAGCAGATTGGGCTTTCTGAACATGAAGATATAACTGTATGGAACAGATATTTGAATTGTTTAAAAATAAGTCATGTTAGACTATCTCTTGAAGCTGATCAATTGATTTGGAGTCAGTCCAAAACAGGGATTTATAATCCAAGTATTGGCTATCTTCAGATGACTTTGGACAGAAATGAGGATGAAATCTCCTGGTGGTGGAAGGTTCTATGGAAGCTTAAATGTCCCTTAAAGACTAAAATTTTCAATTGGTTCATTTTATCTTACAAAGCTTTAACACGGGATATTATATGCAGGAAAGGAAGGGAAGGTCCAGGTAGATGTTATCTTTGTAAACAGGAGTTAGAAACAAACTTACATATTGGAGTTGATTGTAAATTGACTCGAAGTGTATGGTCTGAACTAGAGGTTAAATTGCATAAATCCAATTTATGGGCTGGAGATTCGGTAAGTTTATGTCTCAAAAATTGGTTTATCAGAGATGATATTAAACTTATTAAATCATTATCAATCTTGGTATTATGGTTTATTTGGTTAGCTATAAATAAGTGCTCTTTTGAGGACTTACTTCCGTCATCTTTCTAGGTTGTTTCACTTTGTTTGGGAATGTTGAGTACTTTTCCTCAACATATGAGCATGGTTAGGATCAGAGCTATTGTTGCAGAAGATATAGATAAATCTTATCCGTGGGGACACTTTGATGGATCAGCTACTGGAGAACCAAAATTGTGTGGAGTTGGTGGGATGATTTATATCACTGATCAACATTTTTTTTCCTACAAAGCAGGATTGGGTTCTAGTTCTAATAATTTTGCAGAGTTACTTGGTTTAAAGCTTCTATTGTCTTTGTCCTTGGATAAGAATCTCAAAAAATTGCAGATCTTTGGAGATTCTCAACTGGTAATCAATTGGGCTACTGGTAAGTATCGAATTTAGAATGTTCAGCTAGCTCTGATTTTGATGGAAATTCATAGATTGGTGGATATGTTTGACTCGGTGTCTTTCATGCACATTTATCGTGAACGTAATTCATATGCAGATATATTGGCTAAAGAAGGAGCTAATGTTTTGTCTAGTTCTTGGCAGATTTCAGAGCATAAGGAAGCTGAACGCTTTGAAACTGTTAAGTTATTTTAACATTTGGATCATTGTTTATCAGGTTTCAGATGATTATATCTTTTTGAAGGATGAATATCCTACTTCATAGTAATTCTGGTTTATGATACCGAGATACAATTTTTTGTTGCAGCAAACTATTTTATTGATGGATTTTGATGATCAAAAGAGTTGTATGCATATTTTGATTATATTTGAAGGTTGAACTTTTAAGACAGCCCTTTAAATAAGTTGTATTCAGATACTTAAATTTTGAGGCCTGCTAGGTCTGGTTTTTGAAAATGGACATCTTTTGAATGTACCATCTGTGGATTGTAATTATCTTCTTATATATAATTAAGTTTTTTTTTCAGTGGAAAAAAAAAAGACACCCTTTCTTTTTATTGATTGATAATGATTTGATGAAGGAACATTTTAAAGTTAAGCGACTCTTTTTATATGCATTTGAATTTTGAATTTACAAGAGATTTAGAAAATTTAGAAGTATATTATTTATTTAAGTTTTAGTAATTGGTATGTTTACTTTAGTGTTGGTGTGTATTTTAAAGTGTTTGATATTTATTTTGTTTTTTAAATTTTATAGAAATAATAAGAAAATTGTTTTTAAGTCATTTGGCATGATGATATAAGAAATGGAGGACACATAAATATAAGTATCTAACACAAACACAATGACCCATTGACGATACATATATACATACATACATAAATACACATGCATACATGCACATACACATACACATACAAGAATCAACATCTACACATTCAATGATTTTGATGAAAAACTCATGCATCTATTGTGTATCCTTGTATTTACCAAGAGCATCCACTACTTTCAAGAACACTGGTCCATTTAGGGAATACACCATGAAATTGATGAGTATATGGTGTGTTGCATTTATCCATCCATTAGAAACAATGCTAACACTAGATGAGGGTCATGTTGATTTAATTGGCTCTAATATTATATCCACCTAAGCCTTCTTTGCCTTAACCAACAATGTGGTTCTAAGCTTCACTAAACCATGAGGCACATAACCAGTTGGATCTCATTCAAGTATACTTTGACACATATCAATAAACAATGGTGACTGTGCAACATCGAGTGAAATGAAGTTGATATAGAAAAAAAGTAAATGGTAAGGTCCACCTTATCTTGTACCTCTTGTTGGAAAATCGTGTCCATTGGACCACTTGCAGTGGCATATTTCTTGTTGGTTGAATATCAACCTCACTCCCATATATTCTAGGTGGAGGCCTAGTTATAGAGGGTTTCCTCAAGAATGGAAGATGATCCTCGTTCTTTTGTTTCTTACTTGTTACTGCCATCATCGCTAAGAAAACATGATCATCTCTTTCCATCTCCCTTCATTGTGTAACACTCACTGCTTTACATGTAGAAATTCCACAAGAAAGGCCCAACAAATGACCTTTAACCCGGTAATTTTTTATCTTGCACTCATTCTTGCAGAAATTGCAAGTTCAACTCACATTACCTCCCCCACCAAGATTTTCTTTAGGCCCTAATTTCCTTGTCATATGCTTCCACAAAGGGTATTTTTCGTCATGGGCTTGTTTTCTTGATAATGCAGGGTTATATGGAGCTTGAGCTCCACTAGCAATAGATGGAGCACTACCAAGAGTATATGAACTTAAGCTTAGAGGAGGAAGAGAAGTGAAGACACCAATTGGAGTATTTCTCCCTTTACCAACTGCCCTGTGATTGATACATTCTTCTTGTTGCTTAATGGTAATATTGCAATGCTGCTAATGAAATATTTATTAATTCTTTCACAGTAATATAGGGACTAAAAAAAGTCTTACAAGTGATTCAAGACAAATTAGACATCAAATGGTCTAACAGTACTACAATAAGAGTTTGCAGACCATGTATAATCAATAATAGAATGATAGTAAAAATACAATGTCATGCAGAATGCATGAATTCCAAGAAAATTTGAATGCTCAAGGAGATCATTCGAATTGCATGGATGGGTGTAGCTTAACTGAATGTGAGCCACAATTGGCACACTTACTTAACCACTCATCTGATCCATAACTGACTCACACACTAAGTCCTAACTGAATCGGAGTGCAATAGATGACTGAGTCTAACTGAAAGTGACTCGTCACATGTAACTGCATGTCCAACTCAAGGAAGTAGCACATCCATAAATCCAAGTAACTCCGATGGAGTTAACTGAAGTGACACTTGTCATCAAAAGTGGTTGTAGGTGCCAGTGTTGACTCCAGTTCATAAATATTGGCCAAAATAGACAAATAATAGATGGAGGCACCCTCATAGCTTAGCGTAACTAATTGTTAGGTGAAACAACAATCAGTTAGCAATTAGGTGCACTTATGACACTCAGTTCACCCCAGAATTGCTCCCCGATTGAAGGAGGAAGCCCAGTTAGCCTCCCTGATTGAAGGAGAAATCCCAGTTAACTCCCCTGATTGAAAGTGAAGGCTTAGTTGGCCTCCTTGATTGAAGGAATGCATGAGTGTGCTCATGCTAATGTCATAGTGTGTTCATCTGATGCCAAGCAAGTCAATTAAACTTAAGATAGTGGGTAAATAGGCCATAATTGACCAAATAAGTGTGTATGTTGGGCAAATGACTCCAACACCCCCCCCCCCTTAAAATATACTCAAGAGGAGTTAAAAAAATGCATGAAATACTAGGGCCCCGACAACAAAGGCCATAGGTCACCCTATACAATAATGTAGCTCAAACAATGCTCAAAAATAAATCTAAGTGAGGAAATAGGGAAAACCCAATGGGAAAAACCCTCGCTCAAGATGAACACTAGAGAAGTAATCTAATCACCCTGATGAACTCACCCCTAATAGTGAATGGAGGTAAGTGAACTTCATCTCTGAAAATCTCTTGGTGAATATGTTTGCAATCTTCTCATCAATAGGGCAGTACTGCAGAACAATGGTCCTGTCATGCACCAACTCTCTGATGTAGTGCATGTGTATCTCTACATGTTTGGTCCTCTACCTGGTAACTGGATCTGTGGAGATATTAATAGCACTTTTATTGTCACAAAATATGATAGTAGACAAATCACTACCAAAATCAAACTATGAAATAATGCCTTACAACCAAACAGCTTGGATGCAAGCATTCACCGCTCCTCTGTACTCAGCCTCTACTGAAGACAATGTAATGGCAGCCTGCTTTTTGCTATACCAGAAAATGGGGCCACATCCAAACATGAATACTTATATAGAAGTATACTTCTGATCAATAGAATCTCTTTCCCAATCTGAATCTGTGTAACCAACCAACTCTAGCTCAGAGTCTGCAGCATAGTGAATGCCATAGGTCCTGGTGCCCTGAATATAGTGGAGGATACTCTTGGATGCCTTCCAATGAATATCATGAGGCTGATGCATGTATTTTGATACATAATTCATGGCATAACAGATATCAAGCCAAGAATGTGTCAAGTAAAGCAAGCTACCAATCAGTTGGCGATAGATTGTGCAATCCATGGGTGGACTGTTTTTTCCTTCTTCAAGGATGATCCTTGACAGGAAAGGGAATGGAGCAGCCTTACATTCAGCCATGTTAAACTTAATTAACATGTCTGATATGTACTTATACTAAGTTACCATTATCCCATCAAAAAAATTTGTAATTTCAAGCCCCAGAAATTGCTTCAAGAGCCCCAAATCGTTCATCTCAAATGCATCATGGAGAGCGGTTTTTATGAATGAAATGGAAGCAAGTGTGCTACCAGTAATCAAGAGATAATCAAAATATAAAACAATGATACATAAATGACCATCATACTACTGTATATAAACATTCGTATCATATTTACACTTTGAAATTTTTGCGAAAGAAGGACGGAATCCATTTTGGAATACCATGATCTTGGGGCCTGTTTTAGCCCATATAATGACTTCTTTAATTTGCAAACCAAAGATGGCTCTGAAATGTAGCCCTAAATATGCTTCTTATATATCTCCTTATGAATATATCCATGCATAAATTTTCTCTTAACATCCATATTATGCACTTCCCAGTGCTTGGATACCGCAATTGCCAAAACTAGGCGGATGGAATCTATTTTTGCAACCGGTGCAAAGGTCTCATGGTAGTCCACTCCTTGGACCTGGGAGAACCCTTTTTCTACCAGAATTTCCTTATATTTGTAGTTTCCTCCATCAGCAGAAAACTTTTCTGAAACACTCACTTGCATTGAACTAATTTCCTCCCAGGTGGAAGAGAAACTAGCTCCCAAGTAGCATTTTTCCGAAGAGAATTAAATTCTTCGTCCATGGCAGCTTTCCATCTCAGATATTTCTAAGCATGGTAGTAAGACTTAGGATCTGAAATTATCATTAAATAAAAAGTTTTGGATAGCAAAGAATCTTGACAAGAGAGCACAATACATTCTCTTTGGAAATCAGACTGAGTTCTTCTTGGATCATCAGGATTTCCAATGTTTTCACCAACGGAAGCAAGTGTCTTCTTGGCCCAAGTTGGGAGATGTGATTGAACTTCAGAATATGATTCTAAACCTGATGTTTTCTATTCACTGATATCATATATCAGAGGTACAAAATCAGAGTCATCACCCCCAATTTCACCATCCAAATATTCAGCAGAATAGGAAGGAAAATCAACCGTTTTCTCCTTCACTAGTTCTACCTCTTGAAGAGGCTCATCAAACCGGACACTTCTTTCAATGAAAATTTGGTTTGTTAAGATATTGAGCAGATTGAAACCTTTAGATTCTTCTATATATTCAATAAACAAACATTCAATAATTTTCAGTTGCAAATCTTTCCTCTTATCATGCAGAATTTGGGCCCATGCAGTGGACCCAAACACCCTGAAATTCGACACATCCGGCTTGTGTCCAAAGTAGGCTTCGAAAGGGGTATTCCCTTTCATGGATGAGTGAGGCACTCTTTCCTTAATGTATGCAGAAAAATTCATGGCCTCAGCCCATAAATTTGTAGGAAAACTCTTGGCTTCCAACATGCATTTGGTCATCTCCTTAAGAGAGCGGTTCTTTCTCTCTGCTACATCGTTCTGCTGGGGAGTGTAGGGAACTGGATGTTGGATCTGAATGCCACTATCAGAACATATTTTCAGAAAATAATTACTAACATATTTCCCTCCATTATCAGATCTCAAATGATCTTTTTCCCAGATGCATTCTCAAGCTGTGCTTTCAATTCAGTGAATTTTTCTAAGACTTCTGACTTTTTCTTGATGAAAAAGACACATGTATATCTAGAAAAACCATTTATGAAAGTGAGAACATACCGATATCCATTCAAGGATGTGGTGTGAATTGGTCTGCTGATATCAAAATGAATCATCCCTAAGATTTCTGATGCTCGGCTTGCCTTCCCCCGATCAAACTTATGCTCAAGATGCTTGCCCAAAATACAGCCTTTGCGAATTTCGGTGGTAGCTTTGATGACTGGGAGGCCTTCAACCATGGAATTTTTATGTAATTGCTGCAAGTATTTGAAGTTTATATGGCCAAATCTCTCATTCCATAGTCTTCTGACCTCATTTCCATGAGTCAGAAGAGTTGTGGGCTTTGCATCCTCCACAAAATGGGAAAACTCATAGGTTTTTGCATGATGATTTACAGATCCTTTAGCCACAATTTTCCCTGATGCAAGTTCAGTAATTTCTACATCATATGGGCTGAAGGATACTCTCTTGGGCACTCCAATATGGTTCATTTGATAGACACTCAGGAGGTTTGATGCAAGAGATGGTACATACACAGCATTGGAAAAATAACCATGCTCAAGATTTACTGTACCTTGTCCTTTTGAAATGATGGTAGATTCATCTCCCATGTGGATGGGAATTATTTTTCTAGTGTCTAGAGAAGAGAAGGAGTCTCTACTTTCCATCATGTGATTTGAAGCTCCAAATTCTTTGTTGAGAGCTTTGGACTTCAAGGTGCTTGCCATGAGAGCATGTCCCCTTTCTTGTTGGTATTCCCGATCTTGATTCTCTTTCCTTCGAAAGCTTTCCGGAAGATTGATGTTATTTCTCTCGAGGAGAGAAGTAGCTTCACCAAGTTTCTTCTTCATTCAGGCATGTTCAAGGTCGAATCCCTTCCCACAATATGAACAGTTGACTTTCTCTTTCCCATGGTTTCCTTTGTTCTTGTGTTTCTTCAAGCTGGAAGGCTCTTCTTGCTGCTGATTTTGAACTTTAGGCTTTGGAGCTTCGAATTTAGTTTTTTTATTATTTTGTTGCTTTCCTTTACCCTTTGGATCCTTAGGCCCCAAATCAAGAAGGTATTAATCACGGAAGGATCTGATGACCCCCATCTGGACAAGCTTATTATGCTCTTCTGTTAGGGACTTAATGAATGCATTGAGTGTAGGCATCTTCCATCCTGGGGTTGTGAGCTTCCCAACATAGAAAGTAGAAACAAATACTAAATAGTCGGCTCTAGGTTTTGAGAGAATGGCGAGGATGAGTTTATCATCCTCCTTCACCTCACACTGATTCAATAGAAGGACTAGATTCTTGAATTTTGTGAAAAAGTCATTTAGGTTCTTGAAATTGCTAGGTTTAAGGGACATCAACTCGTTTCCAAGCTGATAAGCCCTCAAATCATCCTATTTTCCATACAGGGAGGCAAGGTGGTCCCAAATCTCTTTCAAATTCTTCAATCCCGAGAGGTGGAATAGAATATCATTGGATATAGAGAGATAGAAGAAATCGTAGGCTTCATCCATCTTGTTCCAAAATCTAGCTTTGTCCACAACATGATTAGGCTCTTATTCTGTATCCATAGTGACCTAGTAGAGTCCTCTGGCATGTAGCTAGATCTCCATGTCTCCTTTCCATTGGTGATAATTGAAAGGAGTCAAAATATCTATGGAAGAATCCATATCAAATTGTTGTAGAGAATGCAGTGAACCTGTGAATGCCTGCAATCAACACAAAAAAATCATTATAAGTTCAGACAGCCTGCACATTCAAGTTTTCATCACACCCAACATAATTGATCAAGCAAGTTTGATCAACAATTCCTTTAATTTGGGTATTAAGTGGTAAACCTTCGGCTTCTGGTGCAGTGCTGGAATTTGAGCTTTTGCTCAATTTGCATGCCAAATCTGGAAAAAATCATGTTCTCATGAAGAATGAGCATCGTCCCACTGTGAGCTATGATACCATATTAATTGTGTCACAATAATATAGGGACTAAACACAGTCTTACAAGTGATTCAAGACAAATTAAACATCAAATGGTGTAACGGTACTGCAATAAGAGTTTGTAGACCCTGTATAATCAATAATAGAATGATAGTACAAATACAATGTCATGTAGAATGCATGAATTCCAAGACAATTCAAATACTCAAGGAGATCATTCAAATTGCATGGATGGGTGTAGCTTAACTGAATGTCAGCCACAATCAGCACACTTAGTTAACCACTCATCTGATCCATAACTAACTCTCACACTAAGTCCTAACTGAATTAGAGTGCAATAGATGACTAAGTCTAGTTGAAAGTGACTCATCACATGTAACTGCATGTCCAACTCAAGGAGGTAGCGCATCCATAACTCCAAGTAGCTCCGATGGATTTAACTGAAGTGACACTTGTCATCAGAAATGGTTGTAGACGCCAGTTTTGACTCTAGTTCATAAATATTGGCCAAAAATAGACAAATAATAGATGGAGGTTCCTTCACAACTCAGTTTAACTGATTGTTAGGTGAAACAACAATCAATTAGCAATTAGGTGCACTTATGACACTCAGTTCACCCTAGAATTGCTCCCCGGTTGAAGGAGGAATCCCAGTTAACCTCCCTGATTGAAGGAGGAAGCCCAGTTAACCTCCCTGATTGAAGGTGAAGGCTTAGTTGGCCTCCTTGATTGAAGGAAGGTGTGGGTGTGCTCATGCTGATGTCATAGTGTTCTCATCTAATGCCAAATAAGTCAATTAAACTTAGGATAGTGGGTAAATAGGCCAAAATTGACCAAATAAGTGTGTATGTTGGGTAAATGACTCCAACAATATTCACTCAAATCAATTCCAAACCCTTAGAAATCCTTCAAATTCTCTTCACCTACAATAAAACCACTCTCAACCCTTGCTCTTCACTTTCAAATGAAAACTAAAGAGGAAAAAAATGTTTCTTAAGTGGCCTGTGGCCTCCATTCTATCATTTTTATATCTTGTTTTTCATACATGGAGCATGTAGGTCAAGACATAGTCCAAAACTGTGTCCAACACATGTTTTTATCATGTGCCAAAAATTTACATGATCAAAACACATGTTGGACATGTGTCCTAGTTGTGTTCATGTCCAACATGATGACACAGGACATGAAGGGCCAAATGGGCATGCTCGATATCATAGTTTTCAAGAATATTAGAATGTAGAAGTGGATTTAGAATTTAATTTAGACATTTAATTTGGTCTTGGTGTGCATTTTAGTAATGATGGATTGCATTTTCTATAAATGTCAAAAACAAATTTAAAACACAATTTTGCAAGTAGCGGCTATGTGCATTTGGAAACAATTCACAAAAAAATTAAGACATGGGATTTGTGAACAAAATGGAAAATTACAAGTCAATATGTATAGTTTCCTTATATCATGCATGAAGAAGAATTGATGAGCATTTATGTAAGGATTCAAAATATTTTTGAGTTTTATGTAAAAATATGGCAAAATTTGAGTGTTTTTGCACAACAGCTACATTTAAGGCTCAAAATGAAAATGTGAAAATGTATAAAGGCATGAAAAGATAAAATACACATTCTCCAATTTGAATCAATCAATTTCTCCAAGAAATGAACCCTTGGGGTGCATTTTAGTGAAGCAAAGTAATTTTGGTCAATTTAATGAAAATGCACAAGTCATTGAGTTTGCATATTCAATATAGGTAAATGGAGGTGGGATTGGAAAGACATGGGCTTTGTCTGTAACATGCAAATCTACAAGAAATATGACTCTATTTTTCAAAAGGACACTTGTATGACATTTAACATGCATTTTTTTTAATCCCCATCATGTATCTTTTACCTTATTTTTAACAACATACTTGAATATTTTGAGAAATTAATGCAAATTATATATTTTAGTGATATATATCAGTAGTTGTATTTTAATTTAAACACTTATTGTAATTGAAAGGCCAAAATCCAATGAATATAAGCATCTATATGAAGTTTGTAAATGAACAAAGAACCTTTGTCTCTCATTTTATTGGTTTTTATAGTGTTTGTTTTTATGTGATCAAATACCCGTGTATATGCTCTATGAATATAATGAGTCCTGACAACATTGGCCAATGACTCAATAAAATTTTAGAGAATATTAGTGAGTATTCTTATTAAAAAATTGTGTGTAATGTTTGTTAATATTAATGCATTTGCATACTTGTGGTATGTTGTGAATGTTTTCATTGTTTGACTTTTATTTACAAACCATAAGCACTACATCAAGTGGTAATAAAGCAAGTTGATCTTGAAATTAATGAATTCGAGTTGTAGTAGATAATTTTATCAAAGAGTGAAGTGTTGGGTAAAATTATCTGAGAAGTGAATTCCATGGATCATGAGAAGAAGTGTAGTGGTTCTTGGGAATTTTAAAGGATTGTAGAGTTTCTGGGATGTGGGAAAATATGGAAAGAGTATTACTATGAAATAGAGGAGATAATGTAGACATAATGTTGAGTGAGGAAACATGCATGAGAAAAAAATATAACATTGTTGATGACACATTGAACAAGACAACATGACAAGAAAGAAATAATTATGTGAGTGGTAGAGGAATATACAACAAAATAAGTAAGGAAGGTGTTGTAACAAAAGTTAAATTATTGACGATATAGATGGGAGGAGAATAGATTCCTTTGAAATTTCTTTGTATAGACAAAGGGTTTAAGAAGTAAGTGATCTAAAACAATTCTGAAGATGAAGAGGAGAATGTGAAACAATTCCAAATGAACATGGATATGTCTACA
Organism: Pseudotsuga menziesii; assembly: GCA_001517045.1. Lineage (NCBI taxonomy): Eukaryota > Viridiplantae > Streptophyta > Pinopsida > Pinales > Pinaceae > Pseudotsuga > Pseudotsuga menziesii. Next base: position 393,700 of record LPNX010649551.1, read on the forward strand.
TTTATGTACGTGCAGACCTAGAAGATTTGATGGAGTGAATTGAAGAAAAACACCAATATTTTAAGTGCAATGGGATTGAATACTCCAAGTGAGTAAGAAATGTTTGTGGGTGGTGGAGGAGTTATGCATATGATTACTGGTAGTAGTTGAAGAGGGATACAAAATGGAGAGGCAAGAGCAATATCCAAAATTGGGATAATATGGGAATTAAATGGAGAAGTAATTTTTTTAACTTCTAATCATACTTTCAAATTGAAGAGAAGACTAGATAAATTGTATTAGAAGAATAGAAGTGTAGAAAAATATTTTGTATAACTTTGTAAAGTTTCCATCGGATATGGTCTTATAAGTAGTGAATAATAAATCATGAAGTTTGTGAATGAGATTAAATTGTCCATCAAGAAGAAGGTGTATACGTGAAGAACATGAGATATTTATTTTGAATTAGCCTTTGAATATGAGAAGTTGTTTATGAACAGAAAGACAAAGTGTAGACAAAGAGAGAGAAACGAATTATAACTCATTATAGATGTTGTTGAGAAGAATCATGGTTAAAGTGAGAATGGGGTGCATTAAATTTAATGCATGCAAGTGGAAGAGATGTTTAGAGAAAAACATACATGTAAAGTGCAAGAAGGTCAATGTTGTAGGGAAAACAAATTCTCCAAGTTGTACAAAAGGAGAAAAATGTGTGTGAAGTGCAAGTTGTTGATAGCATGGAAAAAGATACTGAAAAAGTATTTTCAATATAAGATTGAAAGGAAATATTGAGGTAAAGGAGTTTTTGTAGGAAATTTAAAAGTAGATAAGAGTAACATCATGAAAATGAAGGATGTTATCACAATTGTGGGTGATTTTTTGAAAGGAAGAAATGTTGTATAGATGAGTGGATTTACATTAGTAGAGTTGTAAGGGATATTGTTTCTGATAGTGAATGGTATTGCAAAAGAGAGTGGTCTTGTAGTAGTAGAGTTGTAAGGAGATGATATTACAAAATATGTAATAATGTAAGAAATTCAATCAGGAAATATTTATTCATGTAATGTTTGGAGTATTGATGTGCTTGCAAGTGAACAAATAAATAGTTTAATGGAAGAAGTGCAAAAAAAAACTAGACAAGTTATAAAAATGATGTTGTCAAAGTGAAGAAAAAGTTGAGGTGAATATGTAGAGTAGTAGTATGTCATATCAATAACGAGTTGACAATAATTGTAGTAGAGAAGTGGTTGTATTCAGATCAAAGAATACTGAATATATGTTTGAACAACAAGCATTAGTTGTGGCATACCCGGTAGACTCAATCCCCTTAGAGACCACGAGGTACTTCTTAACCCAGCTTAAAATAATCAAAGCCTATGTTATGATATGAATTGGTCAAGTGTATCGATGGAAATTTAAACATTATACAATGAAAGAACATACGCGTGCATGGAATACAATATCCAATTATGCATAATAACATGCAATGCAATCATGCCACATTAAATAAAGCATGCTTAGATTTACAATACACAAATATACATTTAATTAAGCAAATGTAATAGATAATAGACCTAGAATTTCACAATAAACACTCCTCTTTGAAAATATACTCCAAACAAACTATGGATGAAGGACATTCCACCCAACCTTAGGCTACCATTTCACAAAAGATTAACATCCACCTCTTGTATTCTCATATAAGACACATTCCAATTAGATCACTACCTCACCCCAGGTCACATATCCTCTACCCACATGGTGCAAAAAAACCCTTCCATAGTTGATCCCAATCGTTCACTCATTCCCCATCATCTTCCACAATGTCAAGGATGGTACCCCATTTTTCACTCTAAAGTCCCTAAAGATATCCCCATACCCTTTTGATGCTCCAGAAAGGGAAGACCAGGAGGTCTCATGGGGTGTACATAAATATATCCAATTGGATTTATGGTATTCTTATCACTTCTCATCATCATGATCTTATGGACATGTCATCATTATTTTAGGGGTATTCTTCATACTTTTAATCATCATGGTATTTAGGACACATAATCATAACTTTAGGGATTTCTTCACACTTCTCATCATCATGGTCTTTAGAGGCTGCTTCAATGACTTTAGGGACTTGCCCCATTTGTGTGCAACTCAAAGTGGGCATCTGGAAACAACCACATGTTATCTTGTCCTGTGGGGACCATGCTTAACAGATACACCATAAGTGGACCACTTTGTAGTTATATATACTTATGTCAAGGCTCCTTTAAATCTCTTCAAGTAATCAAACAATATCCCTTTATCACTACTATTGTGAGTGCTTTCACATACTAACATATCAAAAATGAGGTGTTACTGGCTTTGGGAAGTTGAGGTAGGGTCACATAAGAGACGAGTTCACGTGGATCTATTGTGTGAAAATATGTATTAAATAGAGGTAAATGACAATAAAAAGGAGACAAAACTATGTAAAGGAGGATATAACATAAGGTCAAAAGTGTTGAATATATGTTTCCATTGATGTCAAAGGATCACATATCAGATGGATTAGAGGTAAAAATCAAAGGATCAAAGATATCAAAGGGTCAAAGGATCAAAGATGTAAAATATCATATGTGTTATAGTTGTTTTTACCACATTTGGTAGATCACACCTTTATGGCTTTCCATGTCCTTCTGCAGACTCCTTGGACCCCCCTTGCTCAAGTTATACTTTAATGAACCAAAAAAGTCCCTAAAAAACACTTGTTTATGTGTATACGTGACTTTTAATCCAATACCCGTGTGTACACACACATTTTGAGCCAATACCCATGTACATCGAGAAATGTGCATAAAAACAAAAACTTTTGGAGTTTTCCTCATTGAGTCCCGAATAACTTGACTCTTAGCCTTCCATATGCCTAGAAACGCTCTTACTCGACCCTCCATTTCCTATTGGAGGGCTATATATAGAACATATTGGATGCATTGCAGGAGGAGAATTTTGGAGAGCAAGGAAACTATAGTTCATTATTGCCTCACTTGTTTATTCTTGAGTTTGCATCCCTTTGTCCCTTTTGAGCACACATTGTTGTTCTTCCCAAGATTGCATTTTCTTTGTAATATTGCCATTGAGTTGTAGGATTGAAGTGATGGAGACCTAGGAGGAGGACTCGGTTTCTCCATTTTGACGAGGTGTCGACAGAGTTTGTCATTATTCTATCTCTGTTTATTATTAATAGAAATATCGATTTCTCTTCCATTACATGTGTATAACTATGAATATTTTGTCCATGGATGTAGTTATATTTTCTTATACATGATGGTTTATATATTCTAGATTAGGCCTAACACCTTGATATATAGCATGCTTGTCTTGTTTTTTGTTGTTGAGAGTGAATTGTAAATGAAAGAGTGTTGGAAAAGCTTAATGGGGATCTACATCAACCATCTAGAATAAGGTACGCTTCATATCCCTTAGTGTTAGATGTATTTATTTCTCTTTCATATTGGAATGGATTGATTTCTGGTGTCATTCAATCTGTTGTAGTCTACCCCAAACCATAGGAAGTTTCTCTCCATAACAGAATTGGCAACTCCACTGGGGAGGTTCCTTGTTTTTCTTTGGGGATTGGGTGTGCAATGTTCTTGAATTGCTCTCTGGTTCTCTCATGTGTTTCTGAGTTGGGTCCATAAGTATATTTTCCCCTTAATGTCCCGTTGAATTAATTTTGGGCTTAGCTTATCATTTTACCGTCTCTTTCTTCAAGTGTGCGTGTTTTTTTCCTCACAGCTATGTATACACGTGAGTTTTGTCTAAATAGTCATGTATACACGTGGGTTTTCTATAAACAAGAGCGTATGTTTCTATTTTGAATTTGATTTGGATGATTGAGAGTTTCTGGGTGAAGTTTGAACGTTGCTGAGTCTTCCTAGGTGATGTTGGTGTCTATATATTGCCTTTGTTTCTAACCATGGACCTTTTTTATTTTCTTTTTAATTAGAAGTTGTTCTTGTCATCTTATTCCTTTTTGTTTTGGTATTAGTGCATTAGATTTATTTTATCTCAATGTCATGCTTGGCTTTTGTCTGATAGTTGTTGCAAGGTCTGGGAGTTGTAGAATATTGTTATTGCATTCACATATCACTTATTTTAAAAATACAAAATTGTTTTATTTTTGGCATGTTTATGCATTTTTGCATTTTCATAGTACTTGCATTAGGTTTACTTAGTTTATTAGTAATCAAGCTATTAGCACTCAGAATTGTACCCAAGGTTGTGGAAGATAAATCCCAAGGTAATAGTAGAACCACTTTAAGAAAGGGAGTTGGCATCTTCCTTTATAGAGAGGGATCTCTCATAGATTTTTAACAGGGCGAGATACAAAAACAAAACAAAATTCAGATTAATTTTTTGGTTGAAACAAAGCAAGCATACACTGGGCTATGGAGTCATAAATATTTTATGAATCATGGAACTATTTGTAGGTGAAATTCTACAAAGGAAAGGTAGCACTCTATTAGAGTCAAAATGTTGTTGGTCTGGTGATAAAGAACAAAGAATGATAGTCCATCAATACAGAGCATCAAGAGATTAATTATGCATCAACTTTAGTTGGAAAAGGTTTGTGAATATCTGAAACAAATAGCCAAAGCATAAACATTTATGAATTATGCAAAATTACATAATCATTCCAGATATGAAAGAAAACATAATGACAAGTTTAACAGGAATACATGCACATAAGAAAGGAAATCACAAACTATAACTATGAGATACGCATGAATATTTGCAGCAACAAGCCAACATTTGGCTCTGTCATTTTTATTAAGGGAAGATCTCAAATTACATAACCCAAAACCTTACAGGTTCCAACCCTTTTCTTCCTCTATTGAGGGTTTATTTATAGTATCATCAGGCTCCCGAGACCAACCTCGAAAACCTAAAATTAGTTACAAAATCAGGAATTAATCCTAACAAATTTTCATCTGGTAGATTCACCATGATCATAAAAAAAACAGGAAAGCATGCTGGGATGGGCGTGATCGATCAAACAGGAAATTTTGATATCTGGAAACCATACCTGGTGGATGAAAATGATGGCTCAAAGAACCTTCGACAAGCTGCAACAACTTCAAGTGACCTTGCATCTTTCGCCTACGAAATAAATATCAACTGTAGATATTGATCTACAAGACATCTTAACCATCAAACGATGCAGCCTTTAACCAATTTCGCAATCTTCCAACTTGATAAACTTCTTGCTTGTTTCCATTGCGAAATAATTTTCACCCGTAGATATTAATCCATCCAATGGTGTGGCTCTTACCTGATTTCGCAATCCGCCTGCTTGATAAAATCCTTACTTATTCCCATTGAAAAATCAATTTGTACCATTGATCTAAAATATACCTCAATCTCTTCCATCCAACCCTATTGGGCCTACCTGATTTCGCAGCCACCATCTTGATTAACTCCTTGCAAGTTCGCATCGTGAAATCAACATGAACCATAGATCCAATCTCCGCCAAGATCTCCCTCGTTCAAAGGTGTGGGGTCTATGAGATTTCGCAGATTTCAATTTTTCATTAATCTATCCATGTTGAATCAGCAGAATCACAATCCACCATAGATCCATCCTTGATTAGATCTCCTCCTTCAAAACTTGAAGACCTTTAAGAAATTCCATGAATTTGAAAAGTTAATTTTCATGAGCATGTTAGATCAGCAAAATTCACCTCCGCCATTGACCTCACCTCATTCACAATCCCAGTCATTGAAACATGCAAGATTTTAAGCAATTCCGCAGATCTGGAAAGTTATTTGGTTCATGCAAGTTCTGGTAGTGGAATTTTTTTCCGCAGTAGATTTGAGATCAAGGGTAATCTATGTCGTCGAGTCTAGCCTAAGCTAGTAGGTGAATGGCCCTAGAAAATAAAAATTACTAGTAAATTTTAATTATTGAGTTCATTTGAAGTGTTGTTTCTTACTCAGAAGGAAGTGGAGTGATGGACTATGGTGTTTTTGACTCAATAAGAAGTAAAAAAAAGAAAAGGTGTATTTTTCAAAGCAAATTACCACTACTAAAGCAAAAAAAAAAAAAATTGTAAATATAAATTGATGAACAAATGCAACGATAAAGAGAATACTAAGACTATATTTTTGTAGTTTTGATATTATATTTTAAAACTGAAAATAAAACTACTCTATGCAAAAAAAAATGCAAAAAGCTTTAACAATGTTTTTCTCTTCACTTTTTAAAATGCTCAAAGACTACTTATGCACCTAAAATGCACAAAAACTCGAGTATGCTTGAATTTAACAAACTGTATAAAGTAAGCAAAGCGAAGTAAATAGATTATAAAGACCAAGAAATCAACCACCTAAGGAAGACTCGGAACCCTAGCTTGGGCGGACACAATGTAAAGAAGACACTTAAATCACGCAAAGGTAAGTGGCACACCAATCACTCTTCAAAAATAGACTGGGATAGACAATGCCTGGAAACCTGATCACTGCTTTAGACAAACAACACTTAAACCTATAACCCAAATAGGTAAATCCACTTCAAATTTGCAAACAGAATGAAAATCCAAACAAGAGAACTCAAGGGCTTTACAGGAAAGCACAAGGTGTGGCCAACAAGGTCATCAAACTAACATCACAATGCTTATAAGGAAGACCAACCAGCAAACAGAAATTAGAGAGGGACAGGGACAAGCAAACCCTAGCCCAAAAATTCCTATTCCAAGGCTTGTACATGACTATGTATAAGGGAAACTTGTGTACTATACGCAATTGTCCTATAGAGAAACCCACGTACGCAGGCCTCTGTATGCGACTGTATGCAAGAGCAACCCACGTACAGGTACAAAATTTTCAAAAAAACAAGAAAATTCACAAGGCCTTCAAACACTATGCTAAGCATGAACCAGGACAAGATACCAGACACAAAATCAAGGCAAAGACTGGTCAAAGGCAACAGAAATAACCTATAGTAGTCTGGGCTCCCTAGCGGAATCGCCAATTCTGTTGTTCAAAAATAAACACCTTATAACCAAAGGTATGGGGTTACCAACATACTCTTAAAACTTACAGAAAATCAGCTTTAAAGTACAAAAAGGAAATAGGAAGATAGAATGTACTCACCCGATTAACGACGGTTGATCCAATCTTTGTCTTCTCCCACTCTACTTCTCCTCCAAAGCTTTCGGATGCACCTCCTTCACCTGCAAAGAGAAAATCCTCCAAGTGCAAACTTATACATGTATATATGACAAGTTAGATAAATAACATATAGAGTGCTTAATCATAAATATTCATCAAACCATGATACATGAAAGATATTCAACACACATTTGGAATAAGGATTCTCTTTATTAACAATAGTGAATGAGATAAGGTTACAACCCAATGCCTGAAACAAGGAATCCTCTGCAACCAAAGGATTCTAAGTTCTATTGTTCCAAATACTTCTAAATAGATACCACCAGCATAACTTTGCTCTCCAAGTATTATTGATCAATGCCCTCCCCAAGGCTTCTATTTATATTTAGGAAAATAGAGCAGTTTCCAAGGTTGAGGAGGTTGAGACAGTTAAGATAGTTATTGATTAGGGCTTAACACATCTCCATTAATCGCGATTTATTATTTTTAATGTCAAAGGAAGGCGTACGCGAGTATTGATACTGGCAACCCGCGTATAACATGCAAGTTGCTATAAGGGAAACCCGCGTACAAATCTGTATGCAGGTTGCAATGACAATACTCACATACCATACGTGATATGTTGTAGGAAAAGTCACGTATGTATGCGGGTTGCTTACAGGAAAAGTCACCTACATCAATTGACGTATGAAAAGGTAAAAATGGAAAGCTGGATGGATACTGAATGTATTTCATAACATGCCCATCTATAGTGTTTGAGGTAACCTTCAATCCATAAATGTCCTTTTGTGCGCCAACATATGAAATGTCGGCACTCGGACGGAGAAGTTCCATTTGGGTTGATAACAAAAGGGTCGACCTTCTCACCTCTATACACAGTGTGTATATAAATGCCTCCATGTGAAGAGCTAAGGAGTTGATCAATTAATTAGTGAGACAGTCAGTTTTTTAGAGAACAAATTTGTAAATATGTTCCTTATTTTTAATAGAAGCTTGATTTTCTGTTGTTCATGATTGTGTTCATGTAATTGTTAGCCAGGCATCACCCCTGATTGCTGAGAGGGACCCTCATCACCTAAAGGTTTCTTTTCTTGTGTAGTTTTGTTACCTTTCCTTTTGTAGTTAGTTTGATTTCTAGTTTGTTTTTATTCAAATTACTGTAAACATTTATTTCGTTGTTTTCTGTAATGTATTAGTATAGTCTTATTTCCAAAGTTAAATAGCTAGTTGCGCACATAGTTTTCTTTCAATTTGCTTTCAGTAATTTCATTTCCATTTTTACTGTTCAGTTTTATTTACAAGTAGATAGAATAGGTTGCTTTTATCAAGTTAGAATAGATTCAATTCTGTTCATTTCCTTTCTGTTATAAGCTCATTCAAGTTAAATTTCAGTTTATACACAATGATTTCTTTATATTTATGTATTAGTTTAAGATTATTTCTCTGTAAAATTTGATTATTAAGTAGGTTTATTTACTGCCTTTATGCATTATATTTGCATATGCACAAATTCAGTTGAAGATTAGATCATTTAGGTTATTTTTTGTTATTTTAATTGTGCAGACTATTATTTGGACAGCCTGTTTAAACTATCATTCAGACACCCCTTTCAAACCTGCAGTTCAGTCTATCATTCATTCCATCATTTTGTTTTTAGTGTTTTGAATGTGTTTCGAACCTGTTTAAAGCTCTGTTTATTTAGTTTTTAAATTATGCTTTGACAATAATAGTTAGATAATAGTTCTATTTAATATTAAGGCTAAAATTAGATTGTTTTAGATTATTTATTAAAGTTTTATCCTTTCACCTTGAACATGTTTTGAGTTATGTTATGTTTTGTTTCTTTTGTTTGTTTATGATTCCTTTAACTAATACTGTTATATTGTTTTGTAATCATGCCTTTGGATTGATTTATCCATTTGCATGTAAAACTTGTTAGAATAATCAAACCCATAGTATTACCCACTTAGACATTAATTCATTTATTTTTGTCTTATTTGCCTAGTTCATGAGTCCCACCATGTGCAAGTTGATAATTGCCTATCCATAGAGGTCAAACTTGCCATATTTGACTCATGTAGCGCTTGGGAAAGCCTTAGCAATCAAATCTGCTTTATTCCTGGCCTCCTAGGCACCCCTCTACTTTTTCTGCTTTATTTCCTGCTTTTTCAGTGTTTTAAGGCACATAGGAAAGCAAGACTAGGTGAGGTGAACTTGATTTTTGCCCCTTTCATCCTCCACTCTTTCCTCCATGCAAAAGAATCTATGAGCTGCCATTCCACCACTCATTAGCTTTCCCATGCACCCTTGTCAATTCGTGAGCCTCAAGACAGATTTGGGATCAGTTTTTTACACCTATGGGGGATTTGCCTATTTTGGGTAAGCCTGCTTTATGCTAGTTTTGGATGCCTCCTTATGAATTCGATCTCTTGATGTATTCTATATATTTAGAAACCTATGTTATTATAGGGTTTGCTATTGTACACTCAGTTAATATAATTTTGTGTTACAGCTCCATATTCAGTCTCCATTGTTAGCAATTTTCCATGATCAATTGATAAGTGTTGTGGGTAAAATTAATCTATTGCTGGCCTCAATTTCTACATGGTATCAAAGCCATTGTAGGTTGTTACTCTCCTTCAAAAATTGTTTTGCAGGTTCGACATCAAGACTGGGAGCCTTCTACTGACAGCCAGGACAAATTTTCTAAAGCTATGGATTCACAGAAAACTGTCTTGACTCCCTTCAACTATTTTGAATGGAAAGCAGAGATGGAGATCTTGTTGAGAGCGAAAGACCTCTACAGGGTGACTATGGAAACAGAAGCAGAGCCCAATGCAGCTGCAAAGAAGATCAAATGGCACAATCGGAGAGATGAGGCCTATGGCCTCCTATGTCTCAGTATTTCCCGAGACCTCCTTTTCCATCTCGATGGATTAACTTCACCGGATCAAGTATGGGAGAAGCTTTCTGATCTTTTTGGAAAGACAGATGAGATGAGGGGACATCAGATCGAAAATGAGCTGATTTCTCTGAGTCCCAGTAGCTTTGAATCCCTGCAACTATATTTCTCCAATTTCAAAGCACTAGTTTTGCAGCTGAAGCAGTGTGGTATCGAAAAGAAAGATGATCAGCTCGTATTGTCCATCCTCTTGAAGCTAGGACCTAACAACTCAGTCTTTGTTTCGACCTTCTATGCCACAAAACTCACAGCTTGAACCTGGAAGATGCCTAGCCTTGCATATTTCATGGAATCTCTCACACAAGAAAAAGACAAGCTGGTGATGATGGGAACCATCAAACCTTCCAAAGATCAAGCTTTGATTGCTGGAGATTTGAGGGTGGATTCAAAAAGAAAAAAGAAAGCTAAAAAGCCACCTAAGCAAAGAAGAGACAAGAAGCAGTCTCCAGAGGATCAATAAGGTCCCAAGAAAAATACCCAGAAGAAGAAAAACAAA
>LPNX010649551.1:405859-428863 GCA_001517045.1 Pseudotsuga menziesii
TGGTCTGTGTATGAAGGATCCTATGTTTGCTGAAAATTCTATTTGATGGTGGAGTCTAATACTCAAACATATGAAGAAGCAGCAGGAGATACAAGATTGCAAGCTGCCATGAAGGAGGAGTTCAGTTCACTCCAGAAGAGCAACACATGGGAGATAGTGGATCTTCCTCCAGGGAGAAAACTATTACAGTGTAAGTGGGTCTATCAGACCAAATTTGCTGCTGATGGTTCACCACTGAAGTACAAGGATATATTGATAGCTAAAGGCTACTCACAGGTTCATGGCATCGATTACAATGAGACCTTTGCCCCAGTGGAAAAAATGGACTCCATCAGGCTAGCTCTAGCCATTGCAGCCTCAAGGCAATGGGAGGTACATCACATGGATGTAAAATGTGCCTTTCTGAATGGAGATCTCACTGAGGAGATATATATGTAGCAGCCTCAAGGTTTTGCTACTAACTTTCTCTTGTGTGCAGGTTGAGAAAGTCATTGTATGGGCTAAATCAAGCCCCCAGGGCTTGGTATGCCAAGATAGATAGCTTCTTGCTATCTCTAAATTTTGTTCGGTGCAAATCAGATCCAAATGTCTATTTGAAGTCTATTAAGGGTTCATTAATGATCATTGTTTTATATGTTGATGTCCTCCTCATTACAGGAAGCTCACAGGCTAAGATTGCTTCCTTAAAAGGAGCTATGAACCAAGCCTTCTCCATGACAGATTTGGGGCTCTTAAGTCAATTTCTGGGGCTTGAGATTGCTCAAACCAAAGCTGGAATAAAGGTGCACCAGTCCAAGTATGCCTTGGATTTGCTGATCAAATTCAGAATGCAAGACTACAAAGCAAGCAAAACTCCTTTCCTTTCAGGAGTGAAGCTAGAGGAAGATGATTCTCCACCGATGGTAAACAATACACTGTATGGACAATTGATTGGATGTTTATTGTATTTGACACATACTCAACCTGATATTTGTTATGCAGTAAGTGTGGCTTCTAGATTCATGGATCAGCCTCATGAGATCCATTGGAAAGCAGCCAGAAGGATCCTTAACTTTGTTCAAGGAACAAGGACACATGGGATCTTCTATAAGGCAAAATCTAATCTTGATTTGATTGGATTTACTGACAGTGATTGGGCAGGTGATAGCACAGACAGAAAGTCCACTTCAGGGTATGTGTTCATGCTTGCAGAAGGGCCAATCAGCTGGTCAAGCAAGAAACAGAGTGCCATTGCACTCTCATCTACAGAAGCTGAGTACAGGGGAGTTGTTAATGCAGCAACTCAGTGTTTATGGTTGCAAGGTTTACTTGGAGAGTGTGGTTTCGAACCTGAGTACTCAACTACCATCTACTGTGATAACCAGAGTACCATTTGAATCTGCAAAGATCCAATTCAGAAGCAGAGAACCAGACACATTGATATTCACATGCACTACATCAGAGAGCTTGTGCATGATGGCACCATTCACCTACTCTTCTGTTCATCTTCAGAACAAGTAGCTGATATCTTCACCAAAGCATTTTGTGAGAAGACCTCCAGCAATTTCAAATCACTGCTGGGGATTGCTGATCATGCTGTAAAGGCATGAGTGGAGACAAGATTCTACAATTTTGTTTTACAGTCCATGTTTAAGGGAGGATTTTCCCAAGTTGGTTTTGCCTCTTTCCTTGTTTCATATGGACTTGCAGTATGTAAAAGGGTGACTAAGCCTTGTTGCTAGGCCCTATATTTTTGATTTATTACTCATAAAGTCAGGCTTAAGGGGGGGGTGTTAGAATAATCAAACCCATAGTATTACCCACTTAGACATTAATTCATTTATTTTTGTCTTATTTGCCTAGTTCATGAGTCCCACCATGTGCAAGTTGCTAATTGCCTATCCATAGAGGTCAAACTTGCCATCTTTGACTCATGTAGTGCTTGGGAAAGCCTTAGGAATCAAATCTACTTTATTCCTGGCCTCCTAGGCGCCCTTCTGCTTTTTCTAGTTTATTGCCTGCTTTTTCAGTGTTTTAAGGCACATAGGAAAGCAAGACTAGGTGAGGTGAACTTGTTTTTTGCCCCTTTCATCCTCCACTCTTTCCTCCATGCAAAAGCATGTATGAGCTTCCATTCCACCACTCATTAGCTTTCCCATGCGCCCTTGCCAATTCGTGAGCCTCATGACAGATTTGGGATCATCTTTTTACACCTATGGGCGATTTGCCTATTTTGGGTAAACCTGCTTTATGCTAGTTTTGGATGCCTCCTTATGCATTCGATCTCTTGATGTATTCTATATATTCAGCAACCTATGTTATTACAGGGTTGGTTATTGTACACTCAGTTAATATAATTTTGTGTTACAGCTCCATATTCAGTCTCCATTGTTAGCAATTTTGCATGATCAATTGATAATTGTTGTGGGTAAAATTAATCTATTGCTGGCCTGAATTTCTACAAAACTTAGTATTATATGTGTATCCTTAGTAAAATATACTATTACCTTGTAGACTGTTCCTTTTTGTACTGTGTGATTACGAAAAGAGACTTGTAGGATAGAATTCAAAGTTATTCCTATTACGTTTTCTACTTGCTTCTCTTATTAAGTTTTCTACTTGCTTATTTTATAAAGTTCTCTTTATTAAGTTTTCTACTTACTTATAAGTTAGGTCTTCCTTGCATCCTAATCTTTTACTTGAAAAGTTAGTTGTTGATAGTATCCTTTTTCAGTCGAAAGTTATTCGCTGATAAAATAAATTATCAATCTAATTGTTGTTGCTATGTCTCCAATATAAACCTTCTTCGCATAATTAGTCCTTGAACCTATTCAAATAAACCTTACTATAACGATTAGTTTACTGTCATAGAATAGTATTGTATATATCTTTATTCTTTAGTAATTGTTTATAGAGTAGAGTTGTGTATTTTTTATACTCTGACCTAGCATTCTGTTCTGGTTCAATTACCTTAATTGTTGAATTCTTAGGAGTCTGACTCGGTTTTTCATTTGGAAATATCTTTCGATCATTTTTTTATTAAAATATTTCCACTACACCATAGGAATCCCTCTACCTTCGCATATATTTTGTGTCAACTCTAAGCCTACCAACCCCAGTGGATAATTAAATATTAGGTGAATTAATCAAGATGATATAACACCCAACATTTTGGCGTCTTTGCCGAGGAGTTGTTCTGTAAGGTAGAATAGACAGAATTCTTTATGAATTTTAGTAGTAGGCTAGTGGTAGGGGAGCAGTAAGATGAGAGGTAAGAACCTACGCATCTGTTATAACAAGCACCCCCAAATCTAGCAATCGTAGTAGCATATGTTTTTCTTTAGTTTAAGTTTTTCATGAGCAGACTTAGAGATCCTCAGGGTAGATTTGTTAAGATAGGAAAACTTATTGAAATTCCTACTAACTTTTACATGGGACGTAATACCCCAACCACTAACTCAACAGAAAGGTATCAAAAGACACCTGTAGGAAGTAGTTCTACCCAGAAACCTAAGGAAACTCTCTTGGGAGATATTACCGAGGAAGCCATACAAGGAGAAGGAACCTTGGTAGGAGGTCCTAAGGACCTCATTTCTAAGGAAGTTCAAGAGGATCAACCACTAGGAACCTCTAACTCTCCACTAGTCTCGAATCCAATTAATACAACTTTTTCACTAGTAGGAGATCCGAATTTTGTTGACTTTGTTGATTCTGACCAGGTAAAAGCTCTCTTTGGAAACCCCGTAGATCCAGTTATCTCACAAATTGAAACATCCACAGTAGAACCTAGTCTCCCTATAGGATTCAATAAAAACACAGTTGATCAAAGGAATATCTCTCCCAAAAAAGAACGTTGGGACACCCCATTATCACCTCGAAAGGAGACTCCTAGGTATATTTATGTTAAAAACCCAACCTATATGGAGAGACAGGGAGAGAACGAAGATCATGATGAAGTTAGAAATGATGAAGGAGAAGGGGAAAATCGAACTAAGGCTACCTTTGGGCTTCCTATTTTAGACACTGTACAAGATGTAAATATGAAAAACATCCCTCCTTATTCCTTACCTGCTTTCTATGGAAAACGTAATGAGGACCCAGACACATTTCTGTTCGATTTTGATATCCTTTGTAGGAGCTATAATTATCTACAAGATTCTCACAAACTAAAAATCTTTCCCGCTACACTAAAATATTCTGCCTTGAGATGGTTCATGGGATTAGGAGAATCCATTATCAGGAATTGGGATGATATGAAAACATCATTTTTGCAAAAATATCAAGAGTATTGCAAACCTAAGGACTCTCAACATGATATATTCAAGATACAACAACTTGAAGACAAAAGCCTAGAGGATTATCTTGAAAGGTTTGTTTATACATTACATAAATCAAAATATAGTGACCTTCGAGAAGATGCAGTACATACACTTTTCCTTAAAGGGATCTCCAAGGACTTGATAGAAAGTCTTAATATCATGTAAGCTGGTGATATTTCTCATAAAACCTTTGCACAAATCGATGAGATGTGTAAAAATTATTCTAGAAGTTGGGGGAAAGTTGGGAAAACTTTCGGGAGCCTTATAGTAGAAATGCAAGAGGAAACATTCCCAGTTCAGGTGGAGTTACAAGGATAGAATTGGGAAACCTATTGGAGAATTTAAAAAATGATATATTAGGATCCATGGGTTCTCAACTATATGCTTTACAAGCCAAGAAAAGGAAATATGAAGAACAAGCAGCAATGAGCAGAAGAGAATCCAACAAATAACTGCCCATCCTTACCTGGGTTGCAATCCATCTACAAGAGTGGGGATGCAGATGAAATATCTAGGAGACCTCCTTGGCAACCTAGAGGCCAACCATCATATCATAGTTTTCTACCACAACCCCCACTCTATTATCCTCCATCTCAACCACCTCAACAATGGAACAATTCAAGTTGGAAAAATTGGCCACCTCGGTACCCTCCTCCTCAATTTTTGCAGCAGCAATATTGGTCACAAGGGTGGAGAGGAAAACCATACCCTTAGTCACAACCTACCTCTGCACCTAATCATCCTTATCCTAAGCACCAAACAAATTTCTAGCAAATTTCACCTGGATTTGTGCCTCCAGTTCCTCTAATCGCACAACAACCTCATCACTTCAAGAATACAAACCCTCCTCAACTGACATTATTACCTGCACAGCCGATAACTAATCCAAATAATAAACCAAATCAATCTCTTAATAGCATTGGGTTGCAAACTCTTCCATCATACCTTCTTTCAACTGTACCTGTACATGAGCTTCAATTACGATCTGGAAGAGTTGTGAATGACAAATTACCCAAGTCATCAATCATCATTCATGAAGAAAATGAAGAAGAAGAGGATTCAAATGAACCCATGAGTGATTCCATTTTGGAGGATGTGAACATTCCAAAGATTCCAGTACACACCCATCCTATGCAAGAACCCATTTAGGAGCAAATAGTTCCTACATTTCTGAAAAGACTAATAATGGAAAAACCTGTAGTTCATCCTAAGTATGACATTTTGAATGAATTAAAGATTATTTTTGTCAAAATTACTCTATTACAAGATATCAAGGACATACAAATCTACAACAAGGTAATAAAGGAACTATGCATTAAATTCCCAGGGAAGACACAAAACGACCCTCTCACAATTCATGTTATAGGAGAGATGTCTGAATGTATGAAAGATCAGTCCCATATTGCAAAATATACAAATCCAGGAGCACCAGTAGTGACTGTAACTATAAACAATACCACCATAGAAAATACATTAATCGATTTAGGATCCACCATCAACATGATGACCACCAAAATTTTAGAAGTTTTACAGTTGTGACAGTTTCTCCAACCTACGCCTTTCATCCTAGAATTAGTAGACTGTACTATGGTAAAACCTGTTAGAGTCCTAAATGACATTATTGTATTAGTAGCCTCATGGGAATAACCTGTCAACTTTATGGTCATAGAATCAAAGGATCCCTCTAAAGGGCATCCTATTATCTTGGGAAGACCATGGTTAGCTACTGCAAGTGCTTTTATAAGATGTAGGGATGGAGAGATGACTATTTCCAATGGGTTGTCTACAAAGAGACTTATTTTATACCCCCTAGCACAACCAATAACTGAAAACTCATGGTGGTTAAATTCTTCTTTCGAGGACAAGGAATTTGATGACCTCTCCCTCCCTAGTGATTTCTCCTGGGCACTTCAAGAGCAAACCACTGAGAATGTATTAAACTAGTTTGTTTCTTCAACAACTTGTATAGATTTTCCTCAGTCTTTTGCTCAATTCGATCAGATTTTTTGAGACAAGTTCCAAGAGAATATGGCTCTCTCAATGTTTATGGAGACACCTTGTGTCTTCACAATTGAAGAGAATACCGAACCCTATACCATACCTTGTGAAGTTGTCCCTGAAATGTTTCTACATATAAACTCAGGATTAAGTGAAAACCAACAAGAACAACTGCTTGAGGTTCTTAAAAAACAAGCTAGAGAATTTGCATGGGAATACACTGATATGAAGGGTATACATCTTGACACTTGTATTCACCATATTTATATGGATCCAAACATTTCACCTGTGAGGAAGCCTTAGAGGAGGATGAATCCTTCTCTAAATGATATAGTAAAAGAAGAATTACAAAAACTCCTCAATGTTGGTTTCATCTATCCTATCTCCGATAGTAAATGGGTGTCTCCTCTAGTGGTAGTCCCAAAGAAAGTCACAGGTAAATGGTACATTTGTGTTGATTTTAGAGAGCTAAACAAAGCCACTCTTAAAGACTACTTTCCTTTACCTTTTATCGATCAAGTGTTAGATACTCTGTCAAGTAAACAGTATTTTTCCTTTCTTGATGGATATAGTGGATACAATCAGATTCTAATAGCACCTGAAGAGCAGGATACGACCACTTTTACATGTCCTTGGGGACCATATGCTTATAGAGTTTTCCATTTGGCTTATGTAATGCACCTACCACTTTTCAAAGAGAAGTCTTAGGAGTTGTTTCTGATCTTATACATGACTATGTGGAGGTATACATGGATAATTTTACAGCCTATGGTAATACCTTTCAAGAGGCTCTTAACAACCTCGAGAAGGTCCTGATCCGATGTCAAGAAACGAATTTAACCCTTAGTCATGAAAAATGTAAAATGTTACTGACATAAGGTATAGTTTTAGGACACCATGTTTCCTCCCAAGGAATTAAGGTAGATCCTGCTAAGATCGAAGTAATTGTTGGCCTTCCCTCTCCTAAAACTCAAAAAGAGGTAAGAAGCTTTCTTGGTCATGTAGGCTATTACCACCGCTTTATTGAAAATTTTAATAAAATAGTTGCAACAATGCTTAAATTTCTTACAAAGGATGTATAATTCCAGTGGACAGAATCTTGTCAAAATGCTTTTGAAATTTTAAAATCTAAACTATCAGTGGCACCAATACTCAGGGGTCCTGATTGGTCCCTTCCTTTTCATATATCCACCGATGCCTCTGATACGACCATAGGAGGAGCACGGGGACTTCACTTAGTGAACCTCTCACATAGCATGTACGATCGTGGGATATTAAAGAATACCCTTAATTTCCAGAGATATTGACCCAAACTCTTTTTGTTGAAACCCCCTCCCAATACTTAAAACCTCCTTCCCACCCCTTTTTATACCTCAATCCTTATAAACCACCCTACCCACCCCCACCTTAAACCCCTCATCCCCCTAATACCTGCAATATATTGGTTCAATTTTTTATAATTTTAAAACCCACAATATGAAATAACGTGATAGGATATTGGTCAACAAGTGAAGACCCCGTGAGGAGGAGTCCTGGGCCAAAAAGAGGGACATGCACCTTATGCCATTTATTTTATTAGCAAGAATTTGACTCCTACTGAACTAAATTACACTGTTACTAAAAAATAATTTTTGGCAGTAGTTTATTCTATTTATAAATTTCACCATTATATTACAGGTTACAAATTTTTTGTGCATACCGATCACTCTGCCATTATATTTTTAATGAATAAACCAATTACCAATGGTAGAGTGACCCGGTGGCTTCTTTTATTGCAAGAGTTTAACATCACCATCATTGAACGACCTAGTAATGAAAATCTAGTAGCGGATTTCCTCTCTCACATTCAACATGATGATGGTCCTAAACCCATTGATGAAACTTTTCCTGATGAACATTTGTTTGTCGTGTTTGTTCAAACCCCTTGGTTTGCAAACATTGCCAATTATTTAGCAACTGGGAGATTACCAAACCATTTGTCCCCACACGAGAAATGTCGTATTATAGTTCAGAGTTATAATTATTGTTGGGTTGATAATGACCTCTTCTGCACCAGTCCAGATCTTATTATTCAACGATGTGTGGAGGAGGATGAAATGACAGACATCCTCCATGCATGCCATGATGGACCATGTGGAGGACATTTTTCTGATAGGTGGAAAACATACAAAGTGATGCATTCTGGTTATTACCGGCCAAGAATTTTCAAGGATGATTCCAAGTATGTTAAAGGATGTGATAGTTGCCAAAGAATGGGTAGACCTATGTCATATGATCAGATGCCCTTACAACCTTAGGTCATGATTGAGCCTTTTCAGAAATGGGCTCTTGATTTTGTAGGACCAATTTCACCCATGTCTCGTAAAACGAAGTATATCCTGGTTTGCACGGATTATGTCACCAAATGGGTAGAAGATAAAGCTTTGTTTAGGGCTATAGAGAAATCAGTGGTAGAATTCATATATGAAGAAATATTCACCCAGTTTGGTGTATCTAGAGAAATTGTCACAGAACAAGGTACTCAATTCACTTCCAAATTAATGAAAGAGCTCACTATGAAATATGGCATCCGACATTGCAAATCTTCACCTTATCACCCTCAAGCTAATAACCAGGTAGAATCAACCAATAAAGTATTAGAAGCCACTTTAACCAAAACCATTCACTTACATCATAAGGATTGGACAGATAGACTTCCGTAGGCCTCATGGGCCTATAGGATAACATGGAGAAACACTTCCAGACATACCCCCTATGAGCTAGTGTATGGAAAAAAAATCCTTTTACCTATTTAATTTCAAGTTAATACCTTTCGTATGGCAGCATAATTAGGCATGGATTTGGATGAAGCACAGAAACAACAAGTGTTACAGATTAATGAGTTAGATGAGATTATACAAGATGCACTCCAAAGAACCATCCTAGTACATAATCAACAAAAGAAATGGCATGATAAGTTTATTAAGCAAAAGAAATTTAATACTGGAGATTAGGCACTACTATTTGACTCATGATTTAAAAAGTATAAAGGAAAGTTAACTACCCATTGGATGGGCCCATATGAAGTAGTTACAGCTTTTGACAATGGGTCAGTAGAAGTTAAGACAATTGATGGTTCACAAGTTTCCTTTGTAGTAAATCGACGCAGACTTAGACTTTATTACCAACCAACATCTAAACATGATTTCATATAGAATGTTTTGCGGCAGAAGGAAATGGAATTGGTTGAAGGAGAAGTTATTCCTCCTCCTCCTGATCCTTAAAAATTTATTTTGGTTTATTATCGCTTGTATATATGTAAATATTTGTTTGTTTCTTTGAATAATTAAGAGTCATTTCTGACAAATTGTTTACAAGGGACTCTTTTTATTTCTATAATGTTATATAAGTTTTCATGAATAAATTGAATCATCTAACAAGTGGTTTTGCAGTTTGATTACAAGTACTTTATCTCTATAAGCAGCTCATGGAGTATTATTTGGAAAAGGGAAGTACGCTAAAACACTCATGAGGTATCTTAACCTTTCTTGGGGTACTTTTGAAATTTGTAGCTTATAGTGAAAATTAAAAAAAACAATTCTTTGTATATCATTCTTAACCATCTCCTCTATGATTCATCTGGTTTTTGGTATTTTGATTTAGACATGTATATTTCTTATTTGCTCTTTTGAATAGTTGCTTGATAGACCTACTTTTGTTATCATATTTTTCACAATCTCATCTTACACCTATGGATTACTAGTTCATCCTATACTTTTTATCAAAACTTGTCTCTCAAGTATTTTAGTGATAACTCGAGAGTAAGTGGAATTTTTTCCTGTGGGGAACATTACTTATATTTTATGAAGAAGAAGGACTGTACGAACAAAGAACAGCTTTAAGTTATTCTCTTCTGACACGATCTATGATTAAGGCCATTATGAAAAGTTACTTATGATTTTACTTTACAACATTGAATTATGTGTTTAGCGGGACTTAACACACTCTAGTACCAATTGACTTCCATATATTTAATATTATTATATAAGGAAAACTCGTCGGGGTACTGAATAGGCCTACTGGTAGTGGGTCAATGCTAAGTAATAACTTAAAACAAGGAAGCTCGATAAATGCAAGTTAACCCATTGGGGTACTGAACAGGTTCGCTGGCAACGAGACTATGCATGCATGGTACCAAGGTAAACTCGTCGGGGTACTGAACATGCCTGCTAGAAGCGGGGAAATATTGGGTAAAAGGGATCTAGTTAATACACCACTATGCACATGATTCATAGAATAATGATAATATAAAGAAAAAATTTAAAAATTTATGAATAAACATGTCAAGGCCAATTGTTTATAATGCCATTTGAGAATGGCTATAAGTTGGGCTTGGGCCCGACCATCTAATTAAACAAATACCTAGGATATGATTTCCTAGAAATGGGACCCATAGCTATAAATCTCACCCACTCCAGGGTAAACTCAAAATATTTTGTGATGACAATATATCTTTAAAATGAGGCATGGATATCTATTTTTTCCTATGGTTTTCTTTTGGACATATTATCATCATTTAAGTGGTCTTTCTAAGCACTGTTATATATTTTTTTATGAATATACATATCTAAATCATTTCCATTTACTACTTAGTTTTCCTTTTTCTTACAAAATAATAACATCATTATAGAAAACTTTATTTCATTATTTAGAACAATCAATTTTTCTTTCTTTTATGGCTTGAGGATACGTCATATCTTTGGTTTGGGGGAGGATTAGGAAAGATTAGACTGTTTTAATTTTCATTATTTATGAAAGATCTATTTATCTCTGACAAATGATAAGTGTTTTCAGGATAATGTAAGCAGTGGAACTTGGTTATATCATGAGCATATTTTCACAGAAAAAATCAATATGGAGGACTGTATGAAGGATCGAATGAAGGTCCGAATGAAATACCAAATGACGATCTAAATAAAACATTGTGATATTACAACACTAATGATTAAACTTTGTCAACCAAATTTTGTTTTTTGGCAAATAGTTTTTTACCTCCATGTGGACACTTTGACCTTAAAATTTTGTCATCATTTCATTGTTGGTAACCCTATCCTCTTATCTAATCACGCATGTAACCTATCAAATGAGAGATCTTCTTGTTAAACAAGGTTATTATAATTGTAAATGTGACTTATGTCTTCGTGTCATATGTTCAACCTATCCAAAGTTTTACTTTGGACATGGTTGAACTAATTATAAACCTTATGAACTCACTCATTAATGCATATGCCCGTTAATGGCACATGTCTCAAGGTTCGCTATGATAGCGTGATCTCTTAAAGTGGGTAAAAATTCTTGATATTCCATCATTTTCATCACCATCATTTTTGTAGAGTTGTTTCAGCCACTTTCTTCTTATACCCTCTATAGAAATCTTGTATCCTAACTGTAGAACAATGTCGAATTGTTTCAAACCTGAGAGATTTCAAATTAAGACTATTGAAGAACTAAACAAAGCTATTAAATCTTCATACAATGTTTGACATGAAATACATTATATTTTGAAAGCACAAGCCGAAAGGCTGAAGTTTAAATAACCTCCTTCATCTTCCAAGTCGAAGGCAGCTGCTAGCGCAGCTCCGCCTTCTTCCTAAGTTATCTTTCTTTCTGCTCAGTGGGACCTAGCATTTCTCCGGTTTGGGGGAATTTTGATCCCAGTTTTGTCATAATTTTTGGCAATTAAATTACGCATTTAAACATATGTTTTGTCATCTTTATGCATATTTTCTATCATGCAGCTCACTATTTGGCCCCAGGTATGAATGAATTTAAGATTTATGTAAAATCTGTTTATTATTATTATTTCACGATTTTATAGATTAAAATTGACAATATTTGGAGCACATTTTGATATATTAATTTATGTATGCATTTGTTTGCAGGTTTTGGATGAGCTAACAACAAACAAGCATTCTACTAGATATGTGCATAGCATATCCATCTTACCATCGAACTGCGCGATATTTGTTGGTAGGCTTTCAGGTATTAAAATGTTAGCACGAGATTGTTATTGCAAACCATAGTCTTTAGTGCGCCAACAAAAAAAATGCATTCATCCTAGATATGCGTAGAGCATATCCAGATCACTGTCCATTTCACCATTCAATTCGCCGAGCCAACCGCGTGTCATCGATAAGAGATTCTCGGGTGTTAAAGCATGGAAACTATCTATTGTCCACATGTATGGGTGATAGCA
Source organism: Pseudotsuga menziesii (assembly GCA_001517045.1). NCBI lineage: Eukaryota > Viridiplantae > Streptophyta > Pinopsida > Pinales > Pinaceae > Pseudotsuga > Pseudotsuga menziesii. Next base: position 418,391 of record LPNX010649551.1, read on the forward strand.
TGGCTCTCAATCTAGAAGGATCGTTGGCACGCTGCCTCTACTTGACACCACGACACCAACCACGCCAGAGCAAAGCCTGTACGTCACATCACGCGCTGAAGAGAACCGATTCTCAAAGGAGAAGGATAACATTGTGGTTTAGTGTTTGATCAATTAGACGTCATAATGGTTGACTAAATTTAGAGAGCAGTCAACCACTAAAGGGTCAACTTTCTCACCTCTGTAAACATTGTGTATATAAACGCCTCCACGCGAAGAGCTAAGGAGTTGATCAATTCATAAGTGAGACAATCAATTTTTTAGAGAAGAAGTTTGTAACTCTGTTCCTTATTTTTAATAGAAGCTTGATATTATGTTCTTCATGATTGTGTTTGTGTAAGCATTAGCTAGGCATCACCCCTGATTGCTGAGAGGGCCCCTCATCAACCAGAGGTTTCTTTTCTTATGTAGTTTCATTACCTTTTCTTTTGTAGTTAGTTTGATTTCTAGTTTGTTTTCATTCAAATTACTGAAACATTTATTTCATTTTTTTTTTCTGTAATGTATTGGTATAGTTTTATTTCCAAATTTAAATAGCTAGTTGCGCACATAGTTTGATTTCAATTTGCTTTTAGTCGTTTCATTTCCAGTTTTACTGTTTAGTTTTATTTACAAGTAGATAGAATAGATTGCTTTTATCAACTTAGAATAGATTCAATTCTGTTTATTTCCTTTCTGTTATAACCTCATTCAAGTTAAATTTCAGTTTTTTTCTTAATACGCAATGATTTCTTTATATTTATGAATTAGTTTAATATTATTTCGTTGTCAAATTTGATTATTAAGTAGGTTTATTTACTGCCTTTATGCATTATATTTACATATGCACAAATTCAGCTGAAGATTAGATCATTTAGGTTGTTTTCTGTTATTTTAATTGTGTAGACTATTATTCGGACAACCTGTTTAAACTGTCATTCAGACACCCCTTTCAGACCTACAGTTCAGTCTGTCATTCAGTCCGTAATTTTGTTTTTAGCGTTTTTAATGTGTTTCAAACTTGTTTAAAAATCTATTTCTTTAGTTTTTAAAGTATGCTTTGACTGTAATATTTATATTATAGTTCTATTTAACATTAAGGATAAAATTATATTGTTTTAGATTATTTATTAAATTTTTATCTTTTCACCTTGAACATGTTTTGAGCTATGTTATGTTTTGTTTCTAATTCCTTTAACTAATACTATTGTACTTTTTTGTAATCATGCCTTTGGATTGATTTATTTGTTTGCATGTAAAACATAGTATTAGATGTGTATCCTTAGGAAAATATACTATTACCTTGTAGAATGTTCATTTTTCTACCGTGTGATTACCAAAAGAGACTTGTAGGATAGAATTCAAAGTTATTCCTATTAATTTTTCTACTTCCTTCTCTTATTAAGTTTTCTACTTGCTTCTTTTATAAAGTTCTCTGTATTAAGTTTTCTACTTATTTATAAGTTAGGTCTTCATTGCATCCTAATCTTTTACTTGAAAAGTTAGTTGTTGATAGTATCCTTTTTCAATTGAAAGTTATTTGCTGATAAAATAAATTATCAATCTAATTTTTGTTGCTATGTCTCCAATATAAACCTTCTTCGCATAATTAGTCCTTGAAACTATTCAAATAAACCTTACTATAAAGATTAGTTTACTGTCGTAGAATAGTATTGTATATATCTTTATTATTTAGTAATTGTTTATAGAGTAGAGTTGTGTATTTTTTATACTCTGACCTAGCATTCTGTTCCGGTTCAATTACCTTAATAGTTGAATTCTTAGGAGTTTGACTCAATGTTTCATTTTGAAAGATCTTTCGATCTTTTGTTTGTTAAAATATTTAAATGACACCATAGGAATCCCTCTACCTTCGCATATATTTTGTGTCAACTCTAAGCCTACCAACCCTAGTCGATAATTAAATATTAGGTGAATTAATCAAGACGATATAACACCCAATAAGATCATAGCCTTGGAAAGCGGAAGTTGAATTTACTACTTCTTATAACCAAATTTTGACCTCTTCCGCGCTTCTTCTCCCTACTTTCCTTTGGAAGAATGATTTTTGGCCTTTGATCTTGTCTCTTGTGTATCCAGTTCATCCATTCCCTGTCATCATTCAAATAGGAGCAGATTTCTTCATTTACATGCATTTTCAAGGTTAAAAAATCAGAATCCTTCATTTTGATGTAATTGTAACTTCAGAATGTATTCACTTGTATTTCTTATGTATTGTAACCCGATGTTTATTTTGGGATGTATTTGTAATGTACTTGAGTCATGTCATGCCCCGATCTTCCTATCGGGAGGTTCTATAATGTAAACAAGTCATGTCAAGTCATTGTGGGTAACCCTCCTATTGGTCAAGGTTTAAAGTCCTTGCAATTTCGGGGCACTAGGGTTATTAGAATCTCCTAGAGAAGTAAGCCCTAGTTGGGTTTAGTCAAGTCAGGAATTAGTATAAATAAAGAGCTATCCTCTCTATTTATCACACACTCACTCACACTCAATTGTAGCACATAGCTGATGAAGAAGAAGACACTAGGGATAGGAAGAAAGAGGTTGCTGTTGTCAGGAGATCATCTTACAGTTTTGGGGTTTTCTTCATTTATGGTTTCCCTGAGGATAAACACTGTGTTCATTTTCTCTTTTGTTTGATTGTTGTGCTTGTTATTCTCTCAGTTAAAGATCCTAATGTATTGCTAGCTTAATGATAAAAATCTAACATGGTATCAAAGCTAACCTGAGAAGACACTATGCAGTTGTGGGAACTAGGGATTCCTACTTTATGGATCTTCCTCCACAGATTTTCAGAAAAAGAAGGTTGGATTAACTCTCCTCCCTAGGGCGCATCTTTTTGTTGAAGCAGAATCAAATTCTGAGGTTTTTCAGTTTTGGACCCAACACTACTGCCGAAAATTAGGGATTTCCACAGAAGTGGAATTTTTCAGTGAGCCCAGGAATGGATAGATATCCTCCTCAAAATCGAAGTTTAGAGATCAAGATCAAAGCATTTGGTTGGAAAGAAATCCAGAAAAGCAAAACCCTAATCTACTCCTGAACCAACACTGCAAAATTTCACCTCCAAATACAGATCCGACATCTTGACCTGGTAAGATCTAAATCTTTTGTATTTCCATTTGGGGTTCTCAGTTAAGATGTCTCATCATACCAAGCTTGATGAAAATCTTGAGGGAGATGATAACTTCCAAGCCTGGAAGTATAGAATCTCCCTGGTCCTGGAATAAAATGAGTTGGACTCCTATATCAGTGAGGATGTTCCAGTTCCAGAGGGAGATGAGGCTAAGGATTTACACAAGAAGAATTCAGTTATGGAAAAGAGGATTATTGTTGATTCAATCAAGGATCACCTCATACCATAGGTGTCCTCCCTAAAGACACCTAAAGCTATGTTTGATGCCCTAACCAAATTGTTTGAAGGGAAGAACATAAAAAGGAAGATGACTCTGAGAAACCAATTGAAGAATGTAAAGATCCAGAATGTTGAGACCATCCAGTCTTACTTTACAAGGGTATCTCAGATCAAGGAACAGCTGGAAGTAGTAGATGAAGAAGTGGAAAATGTAGAGATTGTGATGACCACCTTGAATGGTCTCCCTAGATCATGGGACTCTTTCATTCAAGGGATCTGTGCCAGAAAGAAGTCATTCAAGTTCAGCAGACTATGGGAAGAATGCTCTCAAGAAGAAGCTCGAATAGAAGCTCGAGAAGAAAAGATGGGAAGTGAAGATCAAGCTCTCACAGCCCACACCAAGAAAACCAAAAGGTACCATCATCACTCCAAAGGTAATTCTTATCACTCTAGAAGATATTGGGCTACTGTTAGATGTTACACATGTGATGAGAAAGGTCACATATCCAAATACTGCCCTAAAAAAGGGAACTTAAAGAACAAGAAGGGAAATAAGAGAAGACATTGTTCTCATGCTGCAGAGGATGATGAACCTTCCACAAAGAGAGTCAGAAAAGAAAGTGATTCTTCAAGTGATGAAGAATATGTGCTGATCTCCTCTATCACGGGAACTATTTCACATGGAAGCAATGATTAGCTCATAGATAGTGGTGCTTCCAAGCATATGATGGGATCCAAAGAATCATTTATGAAACTATCACAAGGTGAAACTTGGGGATGACTACCAGTATCCAACAAAAGGTAGTGGTGAATCCTCCTATAAGCTAGACTCTGGAAAGTTTGTGAAGATGAAAAATGTATTGTTTGTACCAGGACTAAAGAAGAACCTCCTCTCCATATCTGCATTGGATGCAAAAGGAGTGAGGGTTTCTTTTGTAGATGGCCAAGTTCTTATGTGGCCAAAGGGAAAGACTTTTGATGATGCAATAGTGATTGGGGAACAAGAAGGAGGTCTATACAAATTGAAGGGCCAACCAAAACAAGATTTGGTTCATGACTCAGTAGAACCAAATGAAATTTGGCATAGAAGGCTTGCACATATGCATTACAGGGCACTACCACTTGCAAGCAAAGTTGTTGAAGGTCTTCCAGAAATTCAAGCAAAACATAATGGGGTCTGCAAAGGATGTGCGAAAGGAAAGAACACAAAGAAGACATTTCCAAGTAGCGAGAGAAAAGCAAAAGGAATATTGGAAATCATCCACTCTGATTTATGCAGTCTAATGTCAACAAGTTCACTAAGCGGGTATGTATACTATGTTTCTTTTATTGATGACTTTTCTAGGAAAACATGGATTTACTTCATGAAGAACAAAGATGAAGTATTCAGCAAGTTCAAGGAATTCAAAGCCTTGATCGAGAACCACACTGAAAAGAAGATCAAGACTTTTTTATCAGATAATGGTGGAGAATTCACATCAAATGAATTCAAAGAGTTATGCAAAGACTCAAGGATTAAGAGGGAGTTTTCCACTCCATATAATCCACAAAAAAATAGGATTGCAGAAAGGAAGAATAGAATTATCATGGAAGCTGCAAGAGCAATGCTTCATGATCAAGATCTTCCTATCCATCTATGGGCAGAAGCTGCTAGAACAACGGTGTATGTATAGAACCGTACTCCACACAGAGTACTCGAGAACAAGACACCTGAAGAAGTCTTTTTTGGCAAGAAACCAGAAGTCATCCATCTCAGAATATTCAACTATCCAATGTACATTCACATTCCAAAAGAGAAGAGAACACAATTAGATCCTTCAGGAAAGAAGGGTATATTTGTGGGATACTCTGAAAGCTCGAAGGCTTACAGAATATACTTCCCAGGATTCAAGAAGATCAACATCAGCAGGGATGTAACATTTGATGAATACTCAGCTTACAACAAATCCAAAAAGAGACCTGCTAAAGAACCTGAAGAAGCAGAAGCACCTAGAATTCATGATACAACCATGAACAAAGAAACTCAAGAAGAAGATCGAGAATTTGAAGAACCTCAAGAACATGTAGATCCACCTCAGGAGAAGAATCCTCACAAGAGGAAACCTGCTTGGGTACGAGAAGCTATCCAAGGTGCGGAAAGATATGGGGATCCAAAAGAGAATCATAGAGAAAGAAAGAGGACCATATCCTGCTCTGGATATGTAGCTTTATTATGTGATTTCATCGATAAAGAACCTTCCAATTATGAAGAAGCGATAGAACGAAAAGAATGGAAGGATACTATGATCAAAGAGTATCAATCAATCATGAAGAACGATGTTTGGGATGTTGTCCCAAGACCAGAAGGGAAGTCTATCGTAACTTCCAAATGGATCTACAAGATCAAGCATGCTGCAAATAGTAGCATTGAAAAATATAAAGCAAGATTTGTTGCTTGTGGTTTCTCCTAGAAAGAAGGAATAGACTATGAAGAAACTTTTGCACCTATAGCCAAATACACTTCCATCATATCAGTACTTGCTCTGGCTGCAGTAATGAAATGGAAGATACACTAGATGGATGTCAAGACTGCTTTCTTGAATGGTGTAGTGGAAGAGGAAGTGTATGTGGAGAAACCACTCAGTTTTGAGACACATGACAGGGAGTCTCATGTGTGCAGATTGAAGAAATCCATGTATGGCTTGAAAGAGGAACCCAGGACATGGTACGGTAGAATTGACAGCTTCCTATCCAGTTTGGGCTTTACCAAGAGTAAAGAAAATTCCAACCTTTACTACAAGGTTGAATATGGAAACCCATTAATGATCCTACTGTATGTAGATGATCTGTTTATAACAGGTATGGATGGGTTGATTGCAGATACGAAGAGGAAGCTTGCTGCCGAATTCAAAATGAAGGACTTGTGTACAAAGCATTATTTTCTAGGCATGGAGGTATGGCATACTGTGGATGGAATCTTCCTTGGACAAGGGAAGTATGCAGTAGAGATCCTGAAGATATTTGGGATGATGGACTGCAAGGCCTTAACCACACCTATGGCATCGAACATAAAGCTATTGAGTGATGCTTCATCTGAGTCGGTTGATGCCACAATGTATCGTCAGATGATTAGGTCCTTGATGTACCTAATAAACACGAGAACATATATTTGCTTTGTTGTGAACACCTTGAGCCAGTTCCTGACATATCTGAGACATGTTCACTTGATTGTTGCAAAGCATATTCTGAGGTACCTGAAGGGCACAGTTGATTATGGGCTTGAGTATAGGACTAATCAGAGGATTATCCTGGAGGGTTATGTTGATTCATATTGGGCAAGCAGTTCCATCGATAGGAAGAGCACTTCAGGGTATTATTTTAGTATGGGATCAGGTGTGATCTCTTGGTTTAGTAGGAAGCAATCCTATGTGGCACTGAGTATAGCTGAAGCAGAGTATGTGGCAGCTTGTTCAACTAGTTGTGAGGCAGTATGGCTAAGGAAGCTACTGTCTAATAATGCTACTTGTATATATTGTGACAACTAGAGTTGTTTGAAGTTGTCAGAGAATGCAGTGTTCCATGACAAGTTGAAGCATATCGAGATCAAGTATCACTATATAAAGGATATGGTGCAGAGAGGAGCAGTGAAGCTCTAGTATGTTGCGACAGATGAACAGATAGCTGATGTGTTGACTAAGCCATTGGCTAGGGTGAAGTTTGAGTACTTCAAGGAGAAACTTGGTGTTCTCCAGATTGAGATTCCTCCCAAGAGGAAGTGATGTGTCTGTATTGAGCCCCTCTGACATGGTGAGAGGATTGGTTCCTTCCATAGTTAGATGTAAGTGATGTACCTTTCTGACATGGTGAGAGGATTGGTTCCTTCCATGGTCAGATGTAATTGTTGTGCCTTTCTGACATGGTGAGAGGATTGGTTCCTTCCATGGTCAGATGTAAGAGCTATGAGATGGTGAGAGGATTGGTTCCTTCCATTGTCAGATGTCTTTGTGGATTCCACATCCAGCATGAAAAAGGGCTAGCTCTGTGAAGACACATCTAGTATGAAAAAGGACTAGCTCTGTGTGGATGCCACACCCAACATGAAAAAGGGTTGGCTCTGTGAAGACTCATCTAGTATGAAAAAGGAGTAGCTCTGTGTGGATGCCACACCCAGCATGAAAAAGGGTTGGCTTTGTGAAGACACATCTAGTATGAAAACGGACTAGCTCTGTGTGGATGCCACACCCAGCATGAAAAAGGGCTACCTCTGTCACAGCTCTGTGAAGAATCATCTAGTATGAAAAAGGACTAGCTCTGTGTGGATGCCACACCCAGCGTGAAAAAGGATTGGATTTGTGAAGACTCATCTAGTATGAAAAAGGACTAGCTCTATGTGGATGCCACACCCAACATGAAAAAGGGTTGGCTCTGTGAAGACTCATCTAGTATGAAAAAGGACTAACTCTGTGTGGATGCCACACCGAGCATGAAAAAGGGTTGGCTCTGTGAAGACTCATCCAATATGAAAAAGGACTGGCTCTATTTCGATGCCACATCTAGTATGAAAAAGGACTATCTCTGTGTAATGATACATCCAGTATGAAAAAGGGTTGGCTCTGTATATGTACATCCAGCATGAAAAAGGGATGGCTCTGTAGAACTTCTTGTGATGAGAAGAATCAAGAGATATCACTCGTGATGATTCAGTGATGATGATCCAGCAGGGATGATCTAGATCGAGTGATGATCCAGATCCAGTGAAAATGTCCAGTGATGATCTAGATCGAGTGATGATCCAGATCCAGTGATGATGATCCAGATCCAATGATGATCCAGATCCGATGATGAAGATGACTTGAAGATTGTTAGCTGGAATATTTCACCTCCTACAGACAGCAAGGTGTTCCACTGGTCTGAATGGTTTAGATCCAGAACAAATAGAGGATAGAGGTCGAAGACTCTCCCTAGATGCCATAGATACCCGGAATGCAATGCTTTGACAATCACCCTATGTACCTGCAATCAGCTCAACACAAGATAGATCAAAACAACTAGAATATAATCTACTAATCTATGTTAGTGAATAAGGAATCTAACAACATACATGTGAAATCAAACATCAACAATATATGTGAGACAGAAATCAACTTGCATTAATATAGAAATATGAAGAAATTTACAACCAAGCCTTAGTGTTGACATGCATCTCCATGAAACCAAACATTCTCATCCCCATAAGCTCCGACTCTAGCTCTCTCTATGCTCTCCAATGATATGGACCAAGTGATCAATCCAACAGCATAACAATACCTTAATAGTTCTCCCCCTCAACCATGGCCATAATCTTGTATTTATAAGGCTATATGGATAGGGATGGTTGAGATAATAGTGGGTGAGGTGGCCTCCAAGATCCTAGGATGGGGGATCTCAAGCTCAACAGACCCACAATGGTAGGGATAAGGGATATCTCGAGGCTTGTCATCTAGAAGCCTCGAGAAACTTCTCTTTTTCCCTTTTTACCTAGGGTACCGCATTTCTCCTTCAATGACAGAGTGGTTCTGGTAATAAACGCTTATGAACTAAGGGCCATAAGCAGTGGCACCACTTGTGGAAAACAAGTGATAGGTGGTGTGAACAAGGTACCACTCCTGGATAACAAGGTAAGCGCAGTGCTGGAAATTTGTATGAAATATTGACATTTAGTATGGGTTTCCACTCTAGAAGCTGGGATTCAGGGCAAGTAGGTCTGTCAAATGTCTTATCACATGATGGTGATAGGATTTTGGTATAACAGGATGCCCCCCAAAGCATGAGTCTTAGAGGGATATGATAAACGAGATCTTTGAGAGAACAAGTCATTGCCACGAGGTGAAAATGTCGGATTGATTGGAGCATGTCGTCAAGTAGGAATCTGTAGTACATCAGTATGTTGACTCATAAACATAAGTAACCAAACTCATGGCTGCAAAACAATACAAGGCAGATCCATGAGAGGAATAAACAAGCATGGCTACTAGAATACAACGTAGATCCATGTGATAGAGGACTCAAACTTGGACATAGCTACCAGACATACAACGTAGATCTATGTCATACAGACGCAAATTTTAGCATAGCCACAACCATACAAATGTGGATCCATGCTAGATATACAAAACTCCATCTCAACCTAGGGAAAAAGCAGTGAGCACTTTTAAACAAATACCCAGGGTCTTCATCTCATCTTCCACAAAGTATGATTCTATCCATGTGATTACAATGATCTAAAGTCGAACAGGGTAGAAACCACTTGATTACCGGCCAATGATGTGAACCATTAACAAGGGTGAGGGAGATCACCATTGATGTTAATGATTCCCAAGGTACTCTAGTACAATCTACTGAGTACGAAAAGATATCCTAATGTTGAACACCCAGTTGATTCTATCGATCAAAGGTCAATGATGTGAACCTATGTTGAGAGCGAGAGAATCTGTCATTAAGGTATACAAATGTCAAGGTACTAAATATTTCTTCTAATACTATTTCTCGGATGATAAGGTGACGTCGACGAGAAAAGTCTCGTCGAAGGAGGGCCATGATGAGTCCAAAATCGATGACACGAAACTCAGAACATAGTTCTGGAATGATGTGTATGTAGTAAGAATAAGACTGACTCAAAGATACTGACACAAAGACTGTGTAGGCAACAGAGGTAAAACTTCTTCAAATCCCCTTTGAACATCGAGCGACACAACAAAAAGACTTGGCAGCATGACTGGATGGGACAGACACACAATGCGACAATGGACAATGCATTCTTTTGAAAGACTCAAAGGGTTGACATGACTCATGAAATTGGATCGTCACAGAGATCAACTGAATACCCAATTGACTGACATGATTGTGCAAAAAATTGCCATGCTCAAAGGTAATGACAAACAACTGCCATTATTTGCAAAATGATTCCCTTCCCATTTTCCCCATCATGATCGATGAGTGCCTCTTTTCAGTTTTACGAGTTAATGTTGATGTATATGTAACTTCGGAATGTATTCTTCTATATATTTTATATTATTGTAACCCGATGTTTATTCCGGGATGTTTCTATTATGTATTTGAGT
>LPNX010649603.1:10984-35127 GCA_001517045.1 Pseudotsuga menziesii
AAGTTGGATGCTACTTGTATACATTGTGACAACCAGAGTTGCGTGAATTTGTCAGAGAATCCAGTGTTCCATGACAAGTCGAAGCATATTGAGATCAAGTATCACTATATCAAGGATATGGTGCAGAGAGGAGCAGTGAAGCTCCTGTATGTTGCGACGGAGGAACAGATAGCTGATGTATTGACAAAGCCATTGGCTAGGCTGAAGTTTGAGTACTTCAGAGAGAGACTTGGTGTTCTCCAGATAGAGGCTTCCTCCCAGAGAAAGTGATGAGACCCATAGCCATTCTGACATGGTGAGAGGATTGGTTCCTTCCATGGTCAGATATAAGGGCTGAGCCATTCTGTCATGGTGATAGGGTTGCTCCCTTCCATGTCAAATATGAGTGCTGTCCATTCTGTTGAGTAGGACAGATGTAAGGGCAATTTCCATTGTAGGAATGGAGGCACCTGGTCAGTTACCAGGATCATTCAGTACAGGACTGTATAGCCATTCTAATATGACAGAGGGATGTGTTCCCACTTGATCAGATGTAAGGGCTGAACCATTCTGTTCATGGCTAAAGGATTTAGTTCCTTCCATGTCAGATGTGAGTGTTGGCCATTCCGACGAGCAGGTCGGATGCAAGGGCAACTACCATTCTCTAGGAGAGTGGAGGTGCCTGGTCAGTTACCAGGTAGCTCAGTCGAGGAGGACTGGGGGCCATTCTGATATGACTACAGAGATGTGTTCTCGTAGGATCAGATGTGAGTGCAATCCTTTCCATCACTGTGATATAATGTGTTCTTGTCTGGATGGATGTAAGTGCGGAAATATTCCATCACTGTGATAGGATGTGTTCTTGTCTGGATGGGATTCTTTCATCACTGTGATAGGATGTGTTCTTGTCTGGATGAAAGTGGAGAAATCTTCCACCACTGTGATAGGATTGGTTCTTGTTTGGGTGGGAGTCTTTCATCACTGTGATAGGATGTGTTCTTGTCTGGATGAAAGTGGAGAAATCTTCCACCACTATGATAGGATTGGTTCTTGTCTGGGTGGGAGTCTTTCATCGCTGTGATAGGATGTGTTCTTGTCTGGATGAAAGTGGAGAAATCTTCCACCACTGTGATAGGATGTGTTCTTCTCTGGGTGGGAGTCTTCCATCACTGTGATAGGATGTGTTCTTGTCTGGATGGATGGGCCTTTCTGACGAGTAGGTCAGATGTAAGTGCTGATCCATTTCACAGATGGTAGTTGATTGTGCCTACCATGCTGGTGAATGTGAGTGCTGGGCCTTTCTGATGGGATTGTAGTTTACTACATGATCAGATGTGAGTGCTAGGCGTGCCTTTCTGACGAGCAGGTCAGATGTAAGTGCTGGGCGAAGACCTACATAAGGGTAGGCCTACATCCAGCATGAAAAAGGGCTGGCTCTGTAGAACTTTCTATGACGAGATAGTACACACATGATGATGACTAGAGGAGTTCCAGATCGAGTGATGATCTAGATCCAGTTATGATGACTCCGAGAGATCCAGATCGAGTGATGATCCAGATCCAGCAGCAGAGATCCAGATCGAGAGATGATCCAGATCCAGATGACTTGAAGATGAAGATGACTTGAAGACGAAGATGACTCAAAGACGAAGATGATCCAGTTGATGCAGAGAAGAAGACCAGTGCTGAAAAATTGTGTTGAAAGAATACCTTCCTAGTTAAGAGGGAGTGTTGATGTATATGTAACTTCGGAATGTATTCTTCTATGTATCTTATGTATTGTTACCCGATGTTTATTCCAGGATTTTTCTATTATGTATTTGAGTCATGTGGTTATGCCCCGATGTTTTGATCGGGAAGATTATTAATGTAAACAAGTCTTGTCAAGTCATTAGGTAAGTCCCCACAGTTTCGGGGCACTTGGGTTATTATACACTAATTAAGGTGTAGGCTTGAGTAAGTAATTGTAAGTTAAGCCTACATGGTTGAGTGCACTTCAAGTCAATGGAAGAATATAAATAGAGAGTGAGAGTCTCTCTATTGATCACTTATGAATTACATCACTTGCTCTCTCAAGTGTGGCGCACCTTTGGAGAAGGAAATACTTTGGCTTGACAGAAGACAGAAGGCTGCTGTTGTGTTGGGAGGTCATCTTACTATTTTGGGATCACATCTTGTGGTGATACTATCTTAGAGGAAGTTGAGGGGTTTTCTCCATTTATGGTTTCCCCTCCTAAAATCTTTGTGTCTCTTGTCTCTTGTGATGTGCTTATGTGATTGCTGTGCTTGTTATTCTCTCAATGAAAAGATCTTAACATAATGCTAGCTTAAATGTTGAAAAACTAACATAGAACGCAGGTTGACCGTGCAGAGACGTAATGCACTGAGTGTGCTCCTAGGATATTCTTGCATAGTAAAAGCTGTAGGTTGTCTTAATGATGTGAAATTTATCCTAGCTTACTACTATGGTGAAAGAATGCAGGTGGTTTACATCTAAAGCTTTGTTCTTTGTTTTGTTTTGAGTAGGATAAAAGAGATGATTTGGATATTATGAGATGAAGGTAGGAGATGCAGGTTATTTCCACGGCAATGTAAAGAAGGTCCTGAACCGTTCCTACGAGATGGCTTGCTCGAGATGTGATGAATACCTGGATGAGGACTAGGCCTACACCCAGTCGAGAGAGGGATGGCTCTGTAGAAACTTTCGATGACAAATAGTACCGATCGATGATCAATAATAAGAAGATAATGGAAGCAGCTATGATGATGACTCTATGACTCTCTGATGAAGACTTAACCAGATGTGTTGATGACTGTGAAGAGAGAGAATACCTTCCTAGTTAAGAGGGAGTGTTGATATAATTGTAACTTCGTAAGATATTCTGATGCCTATTATCATTGTATGTTATTGAACCCCCATTGGGGATGTGTTTACCCCCTTGTGGTATGTATTAATTGTGTCTATACCTTGAGGTACAACCTCTGTTGTAAGTCGGTGAAATAGTCCCCAGTGTAACATCATGGAATGTGTATTTAGAGTCTCTTTGGGAGAAGTCGGCCCTATTAGGGAAGACATGTGGGCCCCAATATTATGTTTGTTCAGTGACTTGAAAGGGTATAAATAGGGAGGCGCTCTCCCTCATTTATACACACCTCACACTCTCAAGTTCGCATGATAGAGAGAGAGAGAGATACAAAAGAGGAGAGAGAGATATTTTTTGAATACTTCTTATTACTCCTTTTGATCATCTTACTATTCTGAGGAATTTTGCTGGGTTTTCTCCTTTATGGTTTCCCCGGTGAAAATATTTATGTCTCGTGTATCTTTTATATCTTATGCATCTTATTGTACTTGTTATTCTTTTAGATAAATAATATAATCAGATCTAAATAAAAATTAACATTCTCTTCTTCTTGTGAGTTGTTTGTTGCTTCCACTAAGTCACTCTCTACTTCATCTTATTTCTCTTATTATTCATATTCATCTTTTTCCTCTTCTTCTTCATCTCCAATTGTTTCCTCTTCTTCCTCTTCTTATTTATCTTCATCTTCCACTGAAACAACTTTATGTAACTCCACATGGGGCTTTTCAGGCACCTTAATTTTTTTAAAGATTTGATCTCTTCTTATTTTCCTCTTTGTTTCCCTTCTCCACTTCTTCTAATTTTTTTAATATTTCAAATATGTTATGAATCATTTTGGGGGATTCCACATGTAGGATCTCTAAACATTATGGTTCCTCATGCTATGAACTTAGGCACATACTTTGAACCTTATTAAAATTAACATATAGTTTAAAAGGAGGAGGATGTTTTATTTGAGGTTTAGGATATTTTTTAGCAAAATGTCAATAAATATGGAAATTATTGCATTTGAATGGAATTTACTTGTAATCAATGGAATACCAATGGTACCACCCCTAAAGATTGATTTGCAATGTCTTCGGAAGCCCCTTCTCCAAATCAAATTCCACACATATTCTAGCATAGGAGAAAATATTTCCTTTTGGTTTTGTTATGTCAATATGTCTTCTCATCATGTTTCCAATATCCATAAGAGAACCATAATCCCAAAAAATTAAGGGAAAGTGAGGCATTTGACCCATACAGGGGTTGTATTTGTCTTATCTTCTAGATTAAAATATAGATACCAAGGTGATAAATGCATTCCCTTTAAACCCATGAAGTAAGGACCAAAATAAAAAATCAGATCTAACACTTCCTTGTTCAAAAAGAAAACAAAAAAACTTCTTCTTTATGCATAAAATGAAACATGAATTTCTACATTGCGTATCCAATATTCTATCCATGTTTAGTTATGGGGATAGGCCAGAGGCCCGTGGAATTCCTAGTCATAACTATCTCCAACAATAAAAGGGATTTTCTTCTTGGCTCTTGAGAATAAATCTCTATATGATGGACATCCTCCGACCATTTGAAAAATATATGTTGATGAGTCTAGGTTCTTTTAGGTAGTTTAATAGTGTTAACAAGGGCCTTAAGCAAATCGATTTAAAAATTTTCCTACTCTCTTATTGTTCGTAGGAATGAAACTCAATCACCATGAGTTCCCAACATGTTCTAGAAGTCTTAAAAGAATAGCTAGGACATCAACTAGTATAGATCCTAACATACTAATATAAGAGAAAAAATCCCTTAGAAATCATTTTAAAAACCCAAGTTTAAAAAAAAAAACAACTAAGAGTTTCTTGTTGAAACTCTACCTGTAGTTGGTACTTTAATTCAACAATTCCCATCTACAAGTCTTCAAGATCTTGTTATACAATTTACCCATCCTTGACCACAAAAATAATATAAAAAAAAATGATTCCTTGGATGATTGATGAAGGAGTAATATCTCCTAGCGAGACCTAAGACCAATTCATACAACATACTACACTCTTTTTCTAGATTCTTGACTTGCCTACTCTAACAAGCCATGACCTTAGATACTAATGCAATCTTACCGTTATGAACCTCAAATTGGTTGACCATTTTATTGCTAATATGGTAAAGAGATAATTACATATTAGGAGACAATAAATTCTATTGTAAGCACAATATAGGTCAAAGGACTCACTTTAAAGATAATACCCATAATGATTGTGGCTAAAAATAACCCAACCCCTCCTAGATATAAGACTGAATGAACTTGAGACTGCCCACTTCTTTATGTCTATAAATATATAATGAAACATAACCCAACCCTTTATCAATACATGGAGTTGACGATACAAACCACGAGAAAAAACAATGGAACCCTTCTTGGTCTAATAAAAAATATCCATAGGACTAAGAGGAATTCCTTAGATCCACAATCAACACCAGACTCAAATAATTTTTAGAGGATCAAAACTGAACAATCTTGAATAATCCCACCTACATTACATCGGTTAGGATTAATTAATCCTCCTTTGTCCAATATAGTCTATTTGGTATATTCTCATAACTTAGGGGGTAATTATTATTGTACTAGAGTGTGGGGAACACATATAGAGGTTATTTGCCACTTACTACATATGCATGCATGAGTTTATGTGCCTCTAAGACCAATCCCTACATTATAGGGGCCTCCTCTGAGTGCCACCAGCAACCTCCATCAATTGGTCATGGTTGGTAAGTAGTTATGATGACTTAACCTCCAGTCACAATCATTTAGATCACTTTCAGTTATCCTAGCGCTAGTTTTGCATGCATGCAGGGAGAGTGACACATTTTTCCCACCTACCTCATCATTTAACTGATTGTATACTGATTTAAACATTTAGAGTTATACTAGGGAGCTTCGATAGTGATTTAGACACGCATTAAATGGTATTAGAGCATAGGTCTCAGATTCAATTCCCTCGACCGGAGGGGGGATGTTGGAGTATCAGTACAATTGGCATGGTATAACTGCCACACCTATGGGAATATAAAAATGTAGACTAACCTCTAGTCCTGATGATAGGGCATTGTGCTTGGTTTCAAATGTTCATAAACATCTATAAGTTTTGGTGTAACGGCAAACCTTACATGGTATTAGAGCCTTGTTCAGACTAGCATCAAGTCTTGTCTGATCTCCATTGTGCACCAGAAGCATTTGATTTTCCACATAAATCATGGAATCATAGCATTGTTCCCTATGGATTCATCCAGAGAAGTCTATCCAGGTGTGACGGACTTTGAGAAAGTGCACATGTCGAGGTGGAAAGGATTATATTGACATATGTTTGTGAATTGAATTGGTTTTTTAGTGTTATTTGTAGGTACCTATGTAGCTTATTAAGGAATTGACTTGTCAGCATACAGAAAAATGTGAGTCTTCATCTCCCGTACCTTGAATCCTTACACATTTCAACTATGTTGATTGGAGGGAAGATATGCAGGTATCATTGCACAATATTTCCATGTTTAGGATGACAATGGGAAGAGAAACTGAGCCCCAGCAGTATGTTGAAAAGAACAAGTTTTTGAATTGGTTTGATGAATCCTAGGATTCATGTGCACCACATCTCTAGGGATGTTTTGTTCCATATTGAGGGACTAAGGACTATGAAGGAAGCTTGGGATAAGCTTGAATATTTGTTTGGAAAACAAGATGAGCTTTGAGGGCATATATTGGAGAATGAGCTCATTGCATTATATCCCAACAGTTTAGAATCTATTCAGCAATTCTTTACAAAATACAAGTCACTAGTACTACAATGCAAACAATGTGGAATAGAGAGGAAAGATGAGCAGTTGGTTCTATCAGTCCTAAGCAAGCGTGGATCAGAATACTTAGTCTTTGTCTATACATTCCATTCCGAAAGAGCTTCCATCCCTAATTGGAAGACGCCTTCTCTACATTATTTTGTTGAGTCCTTAATACAAGAGCAAGATAAATTGGTTCAAATGGGAGTGATTCATACCTCCAAGAATCAAGCACTCTTAGTGACAGACTCAAACAATGCACAAGAAAGAGGGAAGCTGTAATAACTCCAAAATTTCATAAAAATTTAAAACTTTTCTTATGACAATTAATGTTTAAAAACATCAATGATGTGGGTAACTTAATCGCTAACAATTATCATTTTAAAGGATTTAATCTAGAAACTAAAATCAATTCCTTTGTTAATTTATGTAAGTGCATACTTCACTATCTACTTTCATAATTAAGTATTAAAAGATTGATTTAGTAGGTCATGATCTGAAGTAATATGAGCTGAAAACAACTGCTTGTTTTACTATGTACTAAAGTTTGTTTTTCTGTTTAAAAATGAAGGAACTTCCGTTCATGCCCGAGGCTTACTTAGCTTTTGAAGCTAATGCAGTGAAATGATGATTCTTGTACAGGTCTATCTACAGGTAAATCATTTTGTATCCCAATTTCAGGATCGAGATTAATTATCTCAACTAGCAGAAGTAAAATGATAGAATATTTGTTTAGTTTACAACTTTGAGAAAAAAAAAAAGGTATCGTCAACCTACATTAGAGGAAATTTGAGGTCTAAAATGGGCCTCCTAAGGAAAATAATAAAATAATAGTTATTAATTTTGGAGGAAGAATGAAAAAAACTACTTTTTTTGTTCATATTTTTGACATATCTCCTTGTGTTTTTACTCAAATTCTGATCGGGAGAGCTCATTGGATGCAAAATTTAATTACGCATCCAACGAGTACCCACACTGCATACTTTTGACAGACCCTGCTACTCCAAAAAAGAGAAATACCTGAAAAAACATGATGATGACATCATCATCACATTTTTTCAGGTATTTCTTGTTTTTGGGGTAGCGGGGTCCATAAAAAGTATAGAGTGTGGGTACTCGCTGGATGCGGAATTAAATTCCACATCCAACTAGTTCTCCCGCTTGAAATTTGAGTAAAAACATAGGGAGATATGTCTAAAATACGAACAAAAAAAGTAGTTTTCTTTTATGACAAATATGCCAATTCAACCATTATGGTTGACTCATTTTATTGAAATTCTATTGGTTCTTGAATTCCAACTCACAAAATTTATTGTTGGAACGTTTTCTTATAAGGTCCATTTTAGACCCCAAATTTCCTCTAATGTATATTTTCCAAATATTGAAATTGTTAAGCTGTTAAACAACGTTTTGAGGTCTAAGTTGTTAACCTTCTTATTCTTGTTTTTAAGGACATGTATATTTGCTTCCCATTTATTTATTTATATGCATAAGTACTTATAACTCCAAGCAAAACTAGAAATAGATGCTTCCTACCTAACTTTGATCATAACTTGTTCATCCTATGTTTATCCTGTTGTTGTTACATTAAAACCAAACCCTACATGCAACTCTAGAAACTAAAACGTTCTGCAAACTAGATCTTACAATACATTGTTACTTGTTACCAAGGCAATTTATATGTACTGGTATTAGTGTATAATCATAAGCAATTATTACGTAAGTTTAGGTATAAAATAAATGACATTTATATATGAAAATAACGGTTTCATACAAAGTATAGTTTATTTATTGCCTAGGTATTAACTAAGGAAAAGTGCAAATGAATACCTTATGAGGCTATATGTGTATTATTAATGCTTGGTTTTTATGGGTGGATGGTCCATTACCTAAAGGTAAAACCTAAACCAAAAAAACCTTTTGCATTACCTATTACTCATTATAAGGTGTTTATATAATAAGCTTACCCTATCTACGCAAGGCTAAACTACAAAACCTATACCAAAATTATGCTAAAATTTCTCTATACTTAAAAATCTTATATTTATATGCTTCCTATCAATAATAACAAAGGTTATATGAAACCTTGTTGCACGCTTCCCTTCAAGATCTCGAACCATAAACCAGAACCCATATTATCAAAATCAAAGTGGAATCCACGTGGTCGTCGGTTATTGGATGGGGTTTTGACATTGGTAAACCATACTACATAAAGCTAAAGACCCTAAAATCTCGCATTATTTTCCCTATCCTTCACTGTTGTTGAAACTGCCGCCAGGCTCATGGCCTCATGGCCATTGGTGCCCTTATTTTTCCTCTGCGAGTGACGGCCTTCGATAAGAATGTTTATCTCTGTATGTGTTCTTCATTTGTGTATCATCCAAGTTATAAACTCTGTCTTGATAGCAGTGTGGTATCGGTTTCTAACTCACAGCTTACCTGGTGGTTTTTTACCGACAGTGGGGAGAATTGGGTTTCGTCAAGGATTACTATTTTTTTCCCTGTTCTCATTGAGGTCCTTAGGGAGTGTTTTCTTCTGCACAGCTCTTGTAATGGTGTTTTTCTCCATGGGTTCCTTTCTCATATTTCGGTGTGGTTGTATACTTGGAGGTTTGCAAAAGAATTATTTACGGCTGTAAGCACCGATATTGAAACAGGTAAATATTTTTTCTTTTTTTTATCTATTTAATTTGACTGACAACAATTTTCCTTTTAAACAATGAAATTAACTTTTCTTCATTTAAATGTGCACTCTTCTTTACAAGTTAAGTCTCATGACTATGAGCCGAAAGACTTTGGGCAAAGGGGTTCCATGCTTCTCAAGCAACCGGTAAGCCTCAGTTCCATGCATGAGGTTCTTTCTATGATGATGTGTGGGGGTTTGGAAGAGTACTATCTCACTGAGGCTTAATTTATTTTGTAGTAGCTGCATTTGAACCATGCCGTGGTTGTGAAGGCCGTGTGGCCGTAGGCTGTTTTGAAGAAATCCTTGTAAAGGCCATTTCCCGTAACTCTGTTTTTGTTGGATTTTAATTATGCTTAGAATAGGGTTTGAAATCTTATATGTTTTGATTAAGCTCTAAAAGCTTTACTGTGTTGGAAGCCAAGAGTTTGGCACCGAGCTGTGTCTGAAAGAAGACGATGGCAGACTTGGACTGTAAGGGTTTTCTGTGTTAGATATTTCAGTTTGTTTAAGTTTTTAATTAATGAAATTTCGAAATACCTTGCTGCTAAAATTACCTGTATCTGATGAATGAATTGATAAAAGAAAAATGGAAAAGTTTCGCTGCTGTATAAGTCCATAATTTTGATTTTTATTAAAATGAGGGTAATCTGTGGAAATTTAATATAAAAACTAGTGTGAGTTTTTCTATTAATATAAAGATTGGTTTATGAAAAATAGTAAAAGGAAAAAGAGATTGTTACTACAATCCGAGCTCGACTGTGTAAAATTTATGAGGAATATTTAATTTATATTTTCTTGTTTTATTTTAGTATAAATATTGATAAACAATCTAATATTGCTTCTGTGTAAAATTTTGTTTAAATTGGGGCATTTATAATATAGATATTTTAATTTTATACTGGAGAATTTTGATTATTTAGGCTATGGGTTAAACTGTAAAAACCCTATTTTGGAAAGAAGAAAGAAAACAAGACTTGGTTTACAGTTATCCTTAATTTAGGGTTTGTATTTTATTTTAATTTGGAAACTCTGCATTGTTGTTGTTTTACTATAATGTATTTAATATCTAATGTTTTACTTACACTAGTAATGATATTACTTAGATGTTAATTGCAAAACCTAAGTGATTACTATAATTTCATTTTACTGTTTATAAGTTACTCTTATTTATGTTATTTTTCTGTTTCCTGTAATATTTAATAATTATATATATTTATAATAGGTTAAGATTATAGGTAGTAATTATTATTGTGTTATAAATAAAAAAATTACACAAACTGTGTACTGTTTTCTAAGAGACCTTCCTTTATGATAGTTTTTGTTTATGTTTTAAACAGATGTAATCTAAGGAAGGAAACTTTGAAAAAAAATAGAGGAATATTTTTTCTATACATTCCTATAAATATTTAACAGTAGAAAGTAAATAATCATATTTCTACTTTTCTTGATTTAATTTAACCAGCAAAATTAATTTCACCTACTGTACTAGAGTACTACCTTCTTGAAGGTGTGGAAAAATACAGTCTAGTATTTGTATCCATAAGTAAATTTAAACTAACCCTAAATCATTTATTCTAAAACATATCTAATCCAGAATTTATCTATCTTTGAACAGTAGAAGAATTTATCTAACTAATTTTAATAAACAGATTAAACAGACATATAAATATATAAATTCCTAAATTCATATGTTCTCATTCCTATGCTTGCATAGAGGAAATCAAAATAACATTTAGAACCTAGTAGTATAGCAGAGGAGACAACAACCTAAGGAGCCTGTTCCTCCCAACCAACTCCAGAAGACTGCTGAGCTGCAAATCTTAGGACCCCCGAGCCTGTCTACTGGTCCACCTAGTTGAAAGCACTGGGTGAGAGAATAGGTTTAGAAACCTCTGCAACTCCACAGAGTAATCAATAGTAATATGTATGCCTGTAGCATCAAGAACTCAGCTCAAAACAGCTACACTAGTTCAGTAAATCAGCACTGTCCACTCAAACACTTCTGCATGTCCCCTCCATCGAATTTCTTGTGCACCAATTTCACTCAGAAATTTCACAAGTAAAAAATGAGCAGCCTCAGCTGAATTCAATGGGTAGTTTTATCAGCATGCCTAGGTATTTTGGGTCAGTTTTTCACTTAATGATCCACCTTCTCTTGTTCCAATTTCTTGAGGAACATGACCACAAAAATAGGGAAGTTGCCTCTTGCAACAGCTAGAAGTAGTTTGAGGATGATGCCAAGTTTCAATCTGCTCTAAACCCAGTCTATTCCACCAAGTGACCAGTAAACACTCATTTAACAGCCTCCTTAAGTTGTTGTCTCATCTTTTATTTATTAATTAATAAAATATTCAGCAATTAAATGCAATTATCCTTGACACCACTTGGTCAATAATTACAAACTTTATAATAAAATTAAAACATAATGTCTCCTAAAATATAAAATGTTTTTGCAATTTGGGGTATGTGACATACACGCACCCTTAAATATAACATCATCCTCGATGTTATTTTATTCATCGTCTTCAGAGTTGCCCTGGAACAGAATTGGATATGTTGCCCGCATATGACTCTCCAATTCCTAGGTGGCTTCTTCTGGACTAAGGTGCTTCCATTGCACCTTCACCTATCCAATGGTGCGACTCTGAAGCAAGATCTCCCTCATGTCTAGGATACAATCCGGTTTCACTAGAAAATCTCCTTCGGGTTCTACCTGCACATCATTCCAATTTATAACATGAGTAGCATCATGTACATATCTTTTTGTAACAGAGATATGAAATACATTATGAACCTTTAAATTTTGCGGTAAAGCCAATTTATATGCCACATGTCCCATTCTGGACAGTATTTCAAAAGTCCCACAATATCGGGGTGCCAAATTAGCATAACTTCCTACTTCAAAGAACTCTTTTTAGGCCTTACCTTTATAAAAACATGTTCACCGACTTGGAACCCTTTCTGAGTTCGTTTAAGATCTGTTTGACTTTTCTGTCTGTCTTGTGCAACCTTCAAATTACCTTGCACCTATTTTACAATTAATTCCATCTCTTTTAATAGCTCGGGTCCTAGTACTAACATGTCAACCGGGTTACTCCATGGGATGGGAGTATTGCACCTTCTTCCATACATGATTTCAAATGGGTTGTATTTTGCTGAAGCTTGGTAGTGATTGTTATAAGAAAAATATACCAAGTGTAAGTAATCCTCCCATTTTCCTGGTTGTTCTCTAACGTACATTCTCAGCATATATTCCAATATTTGATTCACCCTTTTAGTCTATCCATCCGTCTGGGGGTGAAAAGATGTACTGAAATTTAAAGTAGTATTCAGGCCTTTAAATAAAGACTTCTAGAAATTGCCTATAAACTTACAGTCTCTGTCGGAAATTATAACTTTCGGTATCCCATGTAAAGGAAATATTTGTTTCATGAATATATCAGCAATATTAGCAGCCTTGTAAGTGGTTTTTACTGGTATAAAATGAGCTTCTTTACTGAGTTTATCAACAACTACCATTATCGAATCATTCAGATTCTGATTTCTAGGTAGACCTGTAATAAAATCAAGACTGATTATCTCCCATTTCCAGCTAGGGATGGGTAATGGCTATAGTAAACCGACTGGATGCTGGTCTTTAGTCTTAACCTGTTGACATTCAAAACACTTGGAAATTTATTCTGCCAGTTCATGCTTCATGTGTGGCCAAAAATAATCTTTCTGTAACATGGTTATAGTCTTTTGATAAACAGGATGTCCTGAGTAAGCAGTCTTATGAATTTCATTTAAAATCTGCAGGTTAATTTTAGGTACATTAGGTATATACAGCCTAATTTTATAAAGAATTAATCCTTTTTCATTTGGACTATACCCTGTACTCAAACTTTCAGTTAAATTTCCTGCCTCTTTAGCTTGTAATTTGAGATAATTTTCATCCAATTTTACTCCTTCATCTAGTTGTTCTTCTAAATATGTTTCATAAGTGTTGATTACTGCTACAAAGTTTAGCCTTGCATTTCTACTTAGAGAATCAATGACCTTATTTTATTTTCCATTAATATGTTGGATCTCGAAATCGTACTCGCTAAGGAAAGCTAACCACCTAGCTTACCTTGCGTTTAAATTAGGTTGATCCAACAAATATTTTAATCCCTTATTATTTGTCATTAACATAAATTTTCTTTCGATTAAGTGATGGCGCCACATATTCAAAGCATGTATGACGGAAACAAACTCTAAATCGTAAGTAGTGTATTTGTTTTCATGAATTTTAAACTTCCTAGACTCGTATGCAATTACATGTCCTTCTTGAGTTAAGACCCCACCTAGACCATCGTTGCATGCGTCAGTGAATATGACAAAGTCTTTATTAGGATCAGCAATTCTTAAGATTGGTGCAATAATTAATAATGTTTTTAACTTCTTAAAACTTTCTTCACACTTTTGATTCCACTCGAATTTCTTCCCTTTCTTCTGTAAAGAAGTTATGGGATTTGTGATTCTTGAGAACCCCTCAATGCATCTTTGATAGTAACCTATAATCCCCATGAGTGATCGCACGTCAGTCACATCTTTTGGAACCGGCCATTTTCAACTTCTTTTATCTTTTCTAGATCAACTGAGATCCCCTCTTTAGTTATTACATGGCCCAAGTATTGTATTTTATCTTTAAAGAAATCGCACTTACTAAATTTAGCATAAAGTTGATGTTCTTTTAACTTTTGTAAAACATTTTTTAAGCGCTCCTCGTGTTCTTCTCTAGACTTAGAATAAATTTGAATGTCGTCAATGAATACCACTACAAATTTATCGATATACTTATGCGATACATTATTGATTAAGCACACGAAGACCGTCAATGCATTAGTGAGCGCAAATGGCATGACAACAAACTCATAGTGACCATATCTAGTCCTAAAAGTTGTCTTAAAAATGTCTTCATCTTTGATTTGAACATGGTGATAACCAGATCGTAAATCAAGTTTTGAAAATGAAATTGCTTCACATAGCTGATCAAATAGATCATCTATGCGGGGCAACAAATATATATTTTTAATGGTCATTTTATTAATTTGACGGTAGTCAATGCATAAGCGTAGAGTACCGTCCTTCTTTTTAACGAAAATGATAGGTGCTCCCCAAGGAGACACGCTTGGTCTTATATAATTTTTAGCAATAAGTTCCTTTAACTATGATTTTAATTCATTTAGTTCCAATATATTCATCAGATAAGGGGATTTTGAGTTGGGCACTACACCAGGTACCAACTCAATAGTGAAGTCTAACTCCCTTTTTGGAGGCAGTCCCGAAATTTCTTATGAAAATATATCCAAATACCCCCTCAAGATTGGAATATCTTCCAGTTTTAGTTTATATTCATTATTAATATGTTCTTCGTCAATTACAGTTACAGCAAAGGCTTTACAACCCTTCCGAACAGCTCTCTTTAATTGCAAGACAGAGATTTGTCTGATAGTTTTTTTCCTAGGAATTCCTGTTACGGTTACTACTTCTCCTTGATTATTTGCATAAGTAAAAAATTTATTGAAATAGTTCAAAACTACTCTATGTTGTTCTAACTAGTCCATACCAATTAACATATCATAAGAGCCTAAAGGAAGTACATTTAGTTTCACGGAAGTTTCAAACTGATTCATAATTGCAGTACAGTCTTTTACAAAACTAATCACTTTTCTTTTGCTCCTGTAGCTAGTTGAACTAACCAAGACTTTGAAAAATTTTCTACTGATAAATTGCATTTTTCTACTAAATTAGGAGAAACATAACTCAGACTAGCCCCTGGTTCGATTAATATAGAAATGGGTGTTTGATTCAACTTACCTTCTACTTCCACCATGGAAGTTTGATAATCAGCCTACATGTTTTTCAACACCACATTGATCTTGGGCATCGCCCTTGCTAAGTCACCAACAGTCATCTCCTCCTTCACTATATGAATGTTGTTGATAGTCTTCTTTCTGTTAGGGCAGACTAATGCATAATGAGTTCCATTACAATCCTAACACTTTATTGGTTATTTTCGTTCATTATTCTTAACGTAGTTGGTGTGATTATTAGCAGGTTCTTTATTTCTAGGGCCATTAGGGTTTGACTGTGAGTTACCTTTATTTGCTTGAAAATTCTTATTAGGAAAGTTACCTGTGTTATTATTCTTAAAATTGCGGTTAGATATGAAACCCTTCTTCTTCTGTTCAAAATTATTAGACCTATTAGCCTTCCAGTTTGGCATACTTTCCCTTTTTCGGTTCTGCTCATAGCAAAAATTTGTCTTTCGCATAGCCTCCTCAAGGTTTTTTGGATTATCATATTCAATTATGTCTTTAATGTGAAAAGGTAAACAGCTTAGAAACCGCTACACCTTAGGCTTCTCATCCACAATGTAAGGCACATAACCTAGTAAACCTAAAAATTTACTGTTTAATTCTTTCATGTTCATAGTTCCCAACTTCAGTTCATAGAATTCTTTAGCTCGCTCTTCATAATACTATTATGACATAAACTTATTTTTAAAGTATTTTTTTAAAGGTACTCCAGTTAATGTTCTTTTCCTTAATACCTTTTCCTCGTTTTAACTCCTGCCACCAGATATATGCCTTTCCAGTTAAGTTGTAAATGGCCATTCTTGCTTTTAGCTGGTTGGAGTAATTATAGATTTGGAAATAATTATTCATTCCAAACAGCCATGCTTCAGCTTCCTCTCCTTTCTCAGTTTCACCACTGAAAATTGGTGGTTTTATCTTCTTAAATTCTCCCAAAATTTCCTCATAAGGCTTAAATTTTCTTTTTCTAACATGGTAATTATCCTCACTGCTGTCACTAGAGTACTGGCGATTCTTCCTATGTGAGCCACCATAAATTTCAGAGGACGAACTACTTTCAATTTTAGATTGTTTGGACTTTTTAATTTTATGTTGGTAGGACGTATTTTTGGATCCTATCGGTTTATCTTTTCCTTCACTCTGAAATTTTTCCATCAGTATCTAGTTGAGCTCCTCTTGAGCTCTTAGAATTCTTTCATTCTATTTTTTAACTGTTTCCATTTCAGTTCTTAATTCTTTAACAGTTTGTAATAATTTTGAATAATTGTTAGTTATCTCTTCCTTAACTGGTTCTCTTCTATAATTACTTTGTTCATTTAACGGGGACTCTTCATCTGCATATTCCTCGAGTCTTTCCATACCTACAGTTCTAGCTTAGAAAAATTTTATGGTCATAACATTTTAAAAAAGAAAATAATAATCAGTATGCATGCATTTTATCTAGTGTTTGTCTAAGCAGGTTGAGCCGCATTCAGGCTTAGTGTCTGAACATGTGCTCCGATACCACATGTAATACTCCAAAATTTCATAAAAATTAAAACTTTTCTTACGACAATTAATGTATAAAAACATCGATGACGTGGTTAACTTAACCACTAACAGTTATCATTTTAAAGAGTCTAATCTAGAAACTAAAATCAGTTCCTTTATTAATTTATGTAACTGCATACTTCATTATCTGCTTTCATAATTAAGTATTAAAATATTTATTTAGTAGGTGATGGTCTGAAGTAATATGAACTGAAAACAACTGTTTTTTTTACTATGTACTAAAGTTTGTTTTCTGTTTAAAAATGAAGGAACTTCAGTTCATGCCCGAGGCTTACTTATATTTTGAAGCTAATGCCGTGAAATGATGATTCTTGTACAGGTCTATCTACAGGTAAGACGTTTTGTATCCCTGTTTCAGGATTGAGATTAATTATCTCAACTAGCAAAAGTAAAATGCTAGAATATTTGTTTAGTTTACATCTTTGAGAAAAAAAAGAAGGTATCTTCAACCTATATCTTTTCCAAATATTGAAATTGTTAAGCTGTTACACAACATTTTGAGGTCTAAGTTGTTAACCTTCTTATTCTTGTTTTGAAGGACATGTATATTTGCTTCCTATTTATTTATTTATACACATAAGTACTTATAACTCCAAGAAAAACTAGAAATAGATGCTTCCTACCTAACTTTGATCATAACTTGTTCATCCTATGTTTATCCTTTTGTTGTTACATTAAAACCAAACCCTACATGAAACTCTAGAGAATGATAAGTTCTACAAACTAGATCTTACAATACATTGTTACTTGTTACCAAGGCAATTTATATGTACTGGTATCAGTGCATAATCATAAGCAATTGTTACATAAGTTTAGGTATAAAAGAAATGACATTTATATATGAAACTAATGGTTTCATACAGAGTATATTTTATTTATTGCCTAGGTATTAACCAAGGAAAAGTGCAAATGAATACCTTATGAGGCTATATGTGTAGTATTAATGCTTGGTTTTTATGGGTGGATGGTTCATTACCTAAAGGTAGAACATACACCAAAAAAACCTTTTGCATTACCTATTACTCATTATAAGGTGTTTATATAATAAGCTTACCCTATCTTCGCAAGGCTAAACTACAAAACCTATACCAAAATGATGCTAAAACCTCTCTATACTTGAAAATCTTATGTTTATATGCTTCCTATCAATAATAACAAAGGTTATATGAAACCTTGTTGTAGGCTTCACTTCAAGCTCTCGAACCATAGAGCAGAACCCATATTATAAAAATCAAAGTGGAATCCACGTGGTCGTCAGTTATTGGATGGGGTTTTGACATTGGTAAACCCTACTACATAAAGCTCAAAACCATAAAATCTCTTATTATTTTCCCTATCCTTCGTTGCTGTTGAAAGTGCCGCCAGGCTCATAGCCTCATGGCCATTGGTGCCCTTGTTTTGCCTCTACGAGTGATGGCCTTCGATACTACTGTCTAGCTCTATATGTGTTCTTCATACGTGTATAATCCAAGCTGTAAACTCTGTTTTGATAGTAGTGTGGTATCGGTTTCTAACTCACATCTTACATGGTGGTTTTTCACCGACAATGGGGAGAATTGGTTTTCGTCGTGGCTTACTGTTTGTTTTCCCCGTTCTCGTTGAGGTCCTTAGGGAGTTTTTTCTTCCGCACAACTCTTGTAATGGTGTTTTTCTCCGTGGGTTCCTTTCTCATCTTTCGGTGTGGTTGTATACTTGGAGGTTTGCAAAAGAATTATTCACGGCTATAAGCACCGATACTGGAATAGGTAACTCTTTTTTCTTTTTTTTATCTATTTAATTTGACTATCAACAAGTTTTCTTTTTAAACAATGAAATTAAATTTTCTTCATTTTAAATGTGCAGTCTTATTTACAGGTGAAGTCTCACGACTGTGAGATGAAAGACTTCGGGCAAAGGGGTTCCACGCTTCTCAAGCAACTGGTAAGCCTCGGTTCCATGCCTGAGGTTCTTTCTATGATGATGTGTGGTGGTTTGGAAGAGTAATGTCTCACCGAGACTTAAGTTCTTTTGTCGTAGCTGCGTTTGAACCATGATGTGGTTGTGAAGGCCGTGTGGCCGTAGGATGTTTTGAAGAAATCCTTGTAAAGGCCATTGGTCGTAACTCTGTTTTTGTTGGATTTTAATTATGCTTAGAGTAGGGTTTGAATTCTTATATGTTTTGATTAAGCTCTAAAATATTTACTGTGTTGGAAGCCAAGAGTTTGGCACCGAGCTATGTCTGAAAGAAGTCAATGGCAGACTTGGACTGTAAGGATTTTCTGTGTTGGATATTTCAATTTGTTTAAGTTTTTAATTAATGAAATTTTGAAATACCTTGCCTCTAAAATTACCTGTATCTAATGAATGAATTGATAAAAGAAAAATGGAAAATTTTGGTTGCTGTATAAGTCCATAATTTCGACTTTTATTAGAATGAGAGTAATCTGTGGAAATTTAATATAAAAACTAGTCTGAGTTTTTCTATTAATATAAAGATTGGTTTATGAAAAATAGTAAAAGGAACAATCCGATTGTTACTACAATCCAAGCTCAATTGTGTAAATTTTATTAGGGATAATTAATTTATCTTTTCTTGTTTTATTTTAGTATAAAAATTGATAAACAATCTAATATTGTTTCTACAGTAAAATTTTATTTAATTTAGGGCATTTATAATATAGATATTTTAATTGTATATTAGAGAATTTTGATTATTTAGGATATGGGTTAAACTATAAAAACCCTATTCTAGAAAGAAGAAAGAAAACAAGACTTGGTTTACAGTTATCCTTAACTTAGGGTTTGTATTTTATTTTAATTTGGAAACTCTGCATTGTTGTTGTTTTACTATAATGTATTTAATATCTAATGTTTTACTTATAGTAATAATGATATTACTTAGATGTTAATTGCAAAACCTAAGTTATTACTATAATTTCATTTTACTGTTTATAAGTTACTCTTATTTATGTTATTTTTTTGTTTCCTGTAATATTTAATAATTATATGTATTTATAATAGATTAAGCTTATAGGTAGTAATTATTACTGTGTTAAAATGAACACAGTTACACAAATTGTGTACTGTTTTCTAAGAGACCTTCCTTTATGAAAGTTTTTGTTTATGTTTTAAACAGATGTAATCTAAGTAAGGAAACTTCTCAAGAAAAAAAATAGAGGAATATTTCTTCTATACATTCCTATAAATATTTAACAATAGAAAGTAAACAATCATATTCCTACTTTTCTTGATTTAATTTAACCATCAAAATTAATTTCACCATCTGTACTAGAGTACTACCTTCTTGAAGGTGTAGAAAAATACAGTCAGGTATTTTTATCCATCAGTAAATCTAAACTAACCCTAAATCATTTATTCTAAAACATATCTAATCCAGAATTTATCTATCTTTGAACAGTAGAAGAATTTATCTAACTAATTTTAATAAACAAATGAAACGAACATATAAATATATAAATTCCTAAATTCATATGTTCTCATTCCTATGCTTGCATAGAGGAAATCAAAATAACACTTAGAACCTGGTAGTATAGCAGAGGAGACAACAACCAAAGGAGCCCGTTCCTCCCAACCAAATCCATAAGACTGTTGAGCTGCAAATCTTAGGACCCCCGAGCCTGTCTACTGGTCCACCTGGTTGAAATCACTGGGTGAGAGAATAGGTTTAGAAACCTCTGCAACTCCACAGAGTAATCAACAGTAATATTTCTTCCTGTAGCAGTAAGAACTCAGCTCAAAACAGCTTCACTAGTTCAGTAAATCAACACTTTCCACTCAAACACTTCTGCCTGTCCCCTCCATCGAATTTCTTGTCACCAATTTCACTCAGAAATTTCACAAGTAAAGAATGACCAGCCTCAGTTGAATTCAATCGGTAGTTTTATCAGCATGCCTAGGTCTTTTGGGCTAGTTTTTCACTTAATGAGACACCTGCTCTTATTCCACTTTCTTGGGGAACATGACCCCAAAAATAGGGAAGTAGCCTCCTGCAATGACTAGAAGTAGTTTGAGGATGCTGCCAAGTGTCAATCTGCTCTAAACCCAGTCTATTCCACCAAGTGACCAGTAAAAACTAAATTAACAACCTCCTTAGGTTGTTGTCTCATCTTTTATTTATTAATTAATAAAATATTCAGCAATTAAATGCAACTATCCTTGACCCCACTTGGTCAATAATTACAAACTTTATAATAAAAATAAAGCATAATGTCTCCTAAAACATAAAAAAAATTTGCAATTTGGGGTATGTGAAAGAAGCACAAATGGAAGGAAACCAAAAACATTGATTCAAATGAGAATGAGAATTAGGAATCTTCCGATGGAGCCTCGGGTTTGAAGAAAAAGAATAAATTTGAGAAGACTATGTGTCCCTACTGTATGAGAGGCTTTCATCCAGAGATCCAGTGCATGACGAAGACCATCGACCAGTTGTCAACACTCCTTGAACAAAACAATGTTTCCCTTCAACAAGGAGCAATGGAGTATGATGCTGGACAATCGATAGAAGATCATGAGAGGTGACATGCCTTGAAGGTAGAATTCACTCCGTCAAAGGTTTGCTTGATATATTCTACAGCATCCAACCACATGGTTTCCTCCAGGGAATACTTCACCATTCTGAATATCTGAGGAGGACCTAGCATTCATATGGGTGATGAATCAAAGATCCCAGCTATTGGGAGAGGTTCTATTAAAATCCAGCATGGAGAGTTCATGAATTTACTCTATGTGCCCTCTCTTGGAGCAAATTTGTTATCTATTTATCAAATGACACATACTAGCTTACCAAAGCAAGTTGTATTTGGTCCTGACTCAGTGGAGATCTCAGATATCTCAACCGAGAATATTGTAGCAAAGGGTGTTGCAAACCATGCCTCCAAGGCATATGAATTCTAGCACTATCTTCCATACTTAGCTCCAGCACAATCTCAACAGCCATTTGAAAGGGAAGGTAAAAACTCTCTTTCATCTCCATTTGCAGATAATGAATGTTGTCTAAAATTTCAGTTTCAGAAGATGAGGAACAAGATCATTATGATCTTGATATTGAAATTGTACCTCAAGATGGTCTAGATCCAACTCCAGCTCATATTCCGAATCAGAAGCCTAAATGGGTTGAAAAACTCATTGAAGCAGCTGGGAATGTTGTTGGGGATCCAGATGATAAAAGAAGAACGAGGTCCCAATATCATAATGAATATGTTGCACTCTCTCACACAACTTTTCTATGTACAAATTGGTGCAACAAACTTCCAGGAAGATGCTACTTGATGATAGTGAATGATCCACAATTTAGCCCACTGAAGAACAAAATGGATCATTTCATTCCTCCTATATAAAGAAGAGACAAAAGAAACATTCAGCAGATCGGAAGAACATGGAAAGGTTCACATGCACAATCCCGGGATGCTGATGCACAGAAGAACCAAGTTTCTGCTTTACTGCTCCACAATGTTGCAGATTGCAGCAAATTTTTCACAAGTTTTTGCTTGAAGAGGAAATTTTCCTCTTAAATGTAGCTTGTATTCCTGATTTTACATGTTTATCTTGAGGGGGGGTTTCCCATGAGGTTTTCCCCATTTTCCTTATTTTATTAAGCATACTTTTATTTCATTTAGATTGTATGGGTGACGTTTGGCCTAGTAGGGCCCAAGTTGTCCAAAGTTGGGATTAAGGGGGGGTGTAAGGATTAATTAATCCTCCTTTGTCAAATATAGTTTATTTGGTCTATTTTCCTAACTTATGGGGTAATTATTATTGTACTAGAGTGTGGGGAACACATATAGTGGTTATCTGCCACTTACTGCATGTGCATGCATGAGTTTATGTGCCTCTGAGACCAATCCCTACATTATAGGAGCCCACTCTGAGTGCCACCAGCAACCTCCGTCAGTTGGTCATGGTTGGTAAGTAGTTATGTTGAGTTAGCCTCTAGTCACATTCAGTTATATCACTTTCAGTTATCCTAGCACTAGTTTTGCATGTAGGGAGGGAGAGTGACACCTTTTTCCCACCTACCTCGTCGGTTAACTGATTGTAGATTGATTTAGACATCTGGAGTTAGACTAGTGAGCTCCGACAGTGATTTAGACACACCTAGTTAGCTATTGAGTCAACTTTAGTTAGCTGATCATTCAGCTTGAGTTGGTAGATTCGAATCCTATCCACATGATTCAAATTCTATTTATTGTATAAGCATTGTATTATTGATGAATGAATGAAGATTAATGTTGTAATTAACTGATCAATTATTATCATATTTGTCTCAAATTTGTCTTGTTCAATGTACATTGTCTTTGATATTCCACTGCAAAATTCCACTTCTCAATTGCTCTCATTTTCCAGTAGATCAATGGTTCACAAATTTAACAACACCCAGACATATTAATCCCTTAATGAACCTTTACTACAAACTATTATGTTTAAGGAGGTACCAGAGGTTGGGGGCGCTTAAATATGTTTCCTTCACTTTGGAAAACTTGTTCCACATATCTCAACACACATTGACCATTGAAGAACTATATATTTACCCCATTGATGAGCTATAAACTTTGGTTCTAAGGGATAGGAGAAAATCTTATAATCCACCCTTTTTTTTTATTGATCCAACAACAAAGCAAAGTTGCTTTATTTTCGAGTTAATCTTCCTAGTTATTGAAGGCCCTCAAAACTCATAAGTATTCTATAAATTTGAAGTTCCTTGATATCCCTTGAATTTTATAAAGGAACCTTGCTAAAATATAATCTTTAGAAATTTCATACTTTCTCGTAATATTGATTATAATCAAAGAACCCCCTATTACTATAATATTATTTATCCCTCTTAAACTTAGAATCCTTAATCCCTAGATGAGTGTTAATGCTTATGGTTGGTAATTAGAAGCTTCTCATAATCCCTAAGAAAAATTATTTCATGATTTCCTTCGAGATTAAAGGTAACCCCCTTAACACCCACCACCACTGTGAAATTGGTTGAATGTTAGTGGGGTAGTGCATTTATATATACATGGTTTTTTTCTCTTATTATTGCTACATTGCAAAATAGACTTATACTAGTCATCATTTTGATCAAATTTTTTCCAAAGAAAAAAATAGTGTATTTGATATTTTGGAGAAGGAAATTGTAACTAACATAGAGTTCTTTATAAAATAAAATAAAGGAATATAATAATTATAAAGTTTCCTCTTAAATCTAACAAACCAATTGTAATAGCTTCATAAAAATTATTGGTGACCAAGTAGAATATTATACATAATATTGAAAAACATATAACTATTTTAAAATATATTTGTTACCGCTTATGTTTCTACAATCAACAAATATAAAGTCTTAAACTTTAAGACCCTTAACTATGGTTAGTATAATCTAAGATGTATACTTGTAATTATGTGTGATAAACTTTAATATATATA